>JACVQZ010000164.1:0-252474 GCA_019828575.1 Talaromyces thailandensis
TTCCATTCAGGCCACGGGCGCGCCTGCGCAGCGCGCGCGTTACCAGTACGGTATCGATACGCCGATACAGACGCCGAATATGGAGTATCGGGGTACGTAAGTTGGATTTGCGGGATTTGTGATTGGACGCCTCGTCCGTGAATTTGTCTAGATGCGACGGACAATCCTTATTAAGTAGTAATAAGTACTTAGTAATGTACTTAATATAAATACTACAGTGATCGTCACTTTCTACGACGTAGTACGACGTAGTAGAAAGGCAGAACCTCAGTCTTCTTCTGTTGGGCGACTTTGATCCTGTATTTCTCTACTCTTCTACCTCAGTACGTACGCAGGCTTATCTACGTTACACAAGAATCCATCATTCCTTCCGCCCCTTTCTCTTTCTTTTTTTTTTCTTCTTTCTCAATGGGTGACATCAACCAATGTGAAGGCATCCCGACAATCCGACTCACCGACCCGCCCGCCCACTCCCTAGCGTCACTGATCCATCTGAACTTCTGAACTCTGTCTGCCACTCTCCGTTTGCTGCCCGTTGCTTTCATTTAAAACTTCTGCCCGGACACGGAGTACACACAATATGACTGTCGGCTTGTCGGGTTACACAATAATACTCGAGTTCATGCACATAGTCACCCTCGGTATTTGAATACTTCATTATGTCTCCAGTCGTCATGTCTGTCGCGTGGCAGTGTAGTAACCGACTAACGGCACCAAGTACGTAGTTGGTATTCGAAATCCCGAATACAAGCGCCACTCACTCCATCGTGCATCACTTCCTGTCTTCATCTACTTAAAAATATGATGAGTAACGCAGCCAACGCGGTTGGATCGCTGTACCGAGACTGAGAGGAACCAAGGATAAGCAATCCATGTGTCAGTGCCACTGAGAACTGCCGAGCTTGGCGTCTTGCAGGATAAGACAGCCTACCAGGGAAAAGCAAGTGGAAAACACAAAAAGAAAACCGCAAAAAAGAAGCAAACGTGGGATCCACCGATAGACTAACAATGGAGTCCATAGAACTCTCATGGAAGGACCGTAGAAGGGAATCCGTGCGGGTATGCTTCTGCCGGGATCCATTCGACACGTTGAAAGTTGAAATCCATCAAAAATGGAGAACCAAATGTAGTATTCATTATTAATGTGAATAATGCATGGTTCGAGCTGGTCGATCAAAAAGAATTTTTCCGATTTTCTGATAAGTTGATCGACAAAGTTCAAATTTGAGCTCGGGTGGGGAACATGCTACAGTCCGATGCCTCAGGCTGCCATCGACTAAGCCCTAACTGTCAGAGCAAAATACCGCTTTACCAAAAAGGAGATCCCCTTAATGGGGCGATATTGGTAACGGTATATAAGACGGGTGCGAAGGCTCTGTATTCGCTGTTTTTGCTGTAAACATGTGACATTTTTTCCAACACTAACTTGTCAGGGGACGCTATATCAGACTGGACTGGTCGGTTTAACAACGAGGATCGTAAACATCGATCTTTGGATGAATCCGCGGATAAGAGTCTCGTTGAAGGCGAGTTTGAAACAATCAAGACAAACGAGACATTGATAGTGCTGTTGCTGTCTGCCCCGGACCCTTTGCCCTAACTCCACTACATCCATTACACACATCTTGACCAGGCAGATACAACAACCAACAGCGCGCATGTGACCAGTAAGTGCTCTTTCGTTCCATAAAAAAGACTTCTTGTCAGGGAATATCATACCATCTGAAAATAGTTCGTTAGATGGGATATAATCATGTTGCAGTAGACTTGTCAGTTCAGGACAAACGCTTCAGTGTACCCATCAGTCCTTTGCCCGCATACGACGTGTCTTGATAATCATGCATTTGCGAATTTGTCGTTCTTTAAATAAATGCAATTCAATCAGTCTGACGTGAGCTGCTAACCAGGAAGTGGATGCCCCAGGCAGCTGTGGTGTTGCCTATTTATATGGCAACTTCGCTCCTTCCTCAATTACTTTTCCATCCTTCTTCTCGTCCGTTCTTTCCTCTTCCTTCAATCAAGATGTCTTGACATCCCGTTTTCTATATGCTGTCATACTGGATCGTCCACCATGGTTCCATCATGGAGCGCCTGGCCGGGTGGTGACTCCTGATCGGTCGGGCTTCAAATATTCTATACATAATCGACAATCCTGCGCAAATCCACCATCAAAAATGTTTCCATCTTACCGCTAATCAGCTATCTGAAGAAATCTCGCAGGACGTCGCAGGATCTGGCAGTCAAGCACAATAGGATGACAAAACCTTCACGGCTTATTGCCATCAGAAAGAGAAGTTGTCACTTGAGAAAGATTGATACCCAGATTCATCATTCACTCAACACTCTACTACCAGAACATCATCAGTCTCTGTTCAAACTTTCATTACGAATAGACAGCTGAGTTATGGAGCCGGAGTATGTCTTCGTTAAACACATCGCCTCCATCGGAGGAGATATGAGTGTCAGTGTACTCCAAAACGCTTGAAAACGTGGATATGCGTTACTTGCGTACCTCGACAAAATCACCTGCATTCTCATTCAAGTCAAAACCAGAACGGATGATAATAAGTTTGAGGCCCGAAGTATCATGAAAGGAGCTACAAAGCGCTTTGAAAAACGAGGAATTGACACCTTCTTCCTCATCCATTTGGTATTATGTACAGATGAGGAACCATCAGTCTTATTCGACATAGGCCAGCGTTATGAACTGCGAAATGACTCCGAAGACAACGAGTGAACCACAGACAATCGTGTCATAAACTTTTTGTGGACTGAGCTTGAATTTGTTTCTATCATAGGCTACGGAGAGCGATGATGGGCCCCAAATTGCCGACCTTCTCCAAAGGATCCTTCGTCTTGAAAGTTCAGTTAGGTATAAGGGCCAATAGTAATCACAAGGATTACATCATTCAAGTCCAACTTCGGTCAAGTGGATATAGAGAGAGAAAGAGAAAAAAAAAAAAATCACCACGCCTTATCAATCAAGTTACATATGTACGTGAAACCTATACTGCCAACTCATTAAAAGTCTCCAAAAGCTGCCTTTTCACCGACCTAGCCAATGGCCACACCTCACTCAAAATCTCCAGTGCTCTTATCCCAAGCTCGATTCTGGAGGTAGATAAACTCTTCTCTTTACAGTTCCGCTCACAATGAGGATAGTGATAATGATCATGGTGATGGGCATCAACCACATGTACCATCAAGCTCATCGCAACCGCACAAATCCCAAAGGGCGTAGTACATTGAAACGGATGCAGTGAGCTGGTATTCAGAACGCTGGTGGTTATCATGTTCAATAACGCGCCGGCTGCCCGTAGTGCTTTGAGGGAATGCGGATCGGAGTTTTTGTTCTTCATTTCGTCTGCGGTGGCTTCTGGATGATTGGAGCTGCTACTTGCGATGCACGATGGCACTCTTTTCCACAGGCCTAACCCGATTCTCGATTGCGGATGGTGAAGGTATATTATGGCTCTAGATTTCACCTGTATTAGAAATACACCTCCGTCTCCAAGTCATTTTGCGGACTGGAACGAACTCACAAAAGTGTAAACATTTGCGCCTGACTCCTCATCTGATAGCCAGGATCGTTAAAATCGGAAGAAGAGGAACGCTGATCTCGCTTCATCAATCGTATCATAAGCGTGGCGATGCGTATATCCAAAGCCTCGAATTCGATTTCGTCAACGTGGGCAAAGGCTGTATTCCTGGAGTTCACTGATTGCACCATCTCCCATAATCGAATGGCTTCGATACGGTAAGAGAAGGATGAAAAGTTGTCGTCTTCGGTGTCGTTGTCCACGCTGCGCCACGAATTCTGTAGTTGTAGCAGGGATTTGCTCTGCGGAATTGTCTACTTCCATAAGACGAATCAGACCATGAGAGCTAGAATGAAACAAGTCAAGAAGGTTGGTCACTTACACCAGCAGCGAGATAAGTGGCTTCATCACAAGGCAGTTCCATCTTCAGAATGTCTTCTCCATCGTCATATCCGCTGAATTGGAAATCGTTATAACTGTGCTGACCAGCAAAGGTCTTGAAAAGCTGTACCACGATAAACAGTTCCCAGAACGTCCGGCGCCAGCTCTCTGCAAAGATGGCATAGCCATGAGAATTGTTCCCGGCAAATAATCCGCTGTGCATGCCTAATTGACTTGCCATAACCACTGCCTTCTTTAGAAGAGACCCAGCTTGTCCCTCGTTCCCATCGGCATGACACACGATTGCAGCTAGTAGTATAGCCTGTACTTTGAATCCTGTGGCTTCGGAGGAGTCGTTGAGACCCATAAAGGCTTTTTTCTGGTATCGATCCTTTGCCGATGGATCTGGGTGAAAGTGGGAGCCAACGTACTGCATCATTGAGAGCAAGTAAGGCGGGAGCGATTGAGCCAGTTCGCATACGCCGAGAGCACTACGTGGGATAATGAATGGATGAGAGGCATGAAAATTCTGGTAAAAGAGCTTTATAAAGGGGTCGAAGGCGATGTTGCGGTTGATTGGAGCTGTAGAAGATGATTGGGTTGTCACGATGGTTTCGGCTTCTCCGGTGATGCACGCTGATAATCCAGACATTTGCTCCTCTTCGAGTGAGGCGGAGAAATCCTGGTCAAGCTCATGAGAGGCCGGTATCAACCAGTCGAGCTGGAAGTTGTCGGTATTTTGGAACATTGCACTGCTAAAATTGACACTCATGTCGGGGCTGAATGACGGTGTAAGTGTCTGTGTATAGATTGGCGAGGCACAGGAAACGTCCGCATCAAGAGATTCCATCCTTGCGCTCTGGCTTGTGGTGGTAAGCTTTTGGCGCAGGCCCCGTTTCGAGGCTACGTAGAAGCATTTCACATTGGATTGTGCACACCGTGAGCAGGGTGGGTTTATAGTATCGCATTTCAGATGGCGCTGCCGACAGGGGACGCATGCTAGCGATGACGGGTTTCGAGAGTTTGATCTTAATGACATCTGGCATCGAATTTGTCAAAGGAGCTTTCGAAATTAGTCCGAAATGGTCCTAGAAGTACCGTCTGTTTCCCAGAAATATATGTAACAGCTGTTGGTATGGAATTTTGGTGTGGCTTCTATTAGAAACTGGGTTATTGTGATGTATAGTTTATATTTACGAGGATGCCCTTCAGTCAGATTCAAGAATAAATAAATGAAAACCCTCAAATCAAAGCAATGATATGCGCTGATGAATCGAAAAGGGCCTTCATTTTCGTCGCAGAACCTAAGCTAATCGTAAGACTGGAATAATCGGCGACTTCGGGGACTTAGGGTTACGGCTGGTTTAGGTCTGCTGTATATTGGCCAGAAACCAGAAACTTCACGGACTCAATCCCTACCTGGATTGGTGTGGCAATGTTAGATTTGATTCGCCTCCTTGTAAAGAATTTAAAAAACATTATTATGCCTACATGTAAAGATCATTCCATTCAGTGTCGAATGCAATCTCGCTCTCTCATTTGTTCGGAGGTGCGTATGATCATTCTTACCATAGTCCCTAGGGCACTGACGTACTTACGCAACAAAAATAAGGTTAACTTACAAGTCTGCATACGAAACTTTTCAATAATTTCGAAATTGTATGTAATTGTCTTTCGTTTTTTGTTTTTCTCTCGGAGACACCAGTAGGTGCAAGCGATACTCTTGTACGAGATAGTTCCTTAGCAGAGCTTCTCCTCTGGGCCTCCTGGCTCTTTTGGCTTTCTTTTGCAGTTGGCTCAATTATTAGAGTCGAAAAATCCCCATTCAACCAGGGCTGGTGGGCTTTCACTTTTCCCTTGGCGGCATATGCTACATGTACCTCTCAGCTAGGACGAGAGATGCGCATCCAGATTCTTTGATGTGTTGGGAGCGGTGCAACCCCGACTACATGTAGAATCTGGTGCTATTTATTTGTCAGATTCTAGTTCTTATGTGGATCTTCGTTGTTGCGGCACCTGGTGTTTCACTATGCGTGGTATATAAAATCAATCACTGTTTGTAGCCCTCTCTTGACAGTTTTGCGTGGAAATGAAAAGAGAGAGACCTAGGCAGAACGATTTGCCAATATAGATAGCAACTGTTGGTTCTAATATTATGAGTATCCCTCAATCTACGTCGACGGATTGTTCTTGTGTTGGATCATCTGTTTCAAAGACTCGTCCTTACAAATAGCGCTAGCTGACGGTGTCCCGGAACTGCTGACAGGTAGACATCGATGCAATCGTATCTATTTGAGTCCACTAAGGCATCTTAGCGTTCATTGTTGCTATAACGATGATCGCTTCTGGAATGAATACATTTTGATATATTGTATAGAACGTCTGCTTACGCGTATTCGACAGAGCATATATCGATTACGCGAGACTAGAGCTATTACAATTTGACTTCAAAGTCAAATTGCTTAACTGAATGAATTAATATTTGAAAGTTGAGTATGGTCTAATTTGCTATATGATATTCCTGGTCAGTTTCGCCACACTCTTTACAGTGCACTAGGTATAATTACATTGATCGTACATCCGCTCAACGAAATCATTCGCCCGGCCTGATTCACTCGGTCGATAGATGAATGAGCAACAATCATTTTAACCTGAAATTCTTTCTAGCTCGGCCAAATCAGATTGTCAATGAAGTATGCTAAATCGGGAATACGTCGCAGAGAGCCATCGACATTCATTCGGGGAACCTGTGGGTCTCGTAACTCAGGTTCAACCATATTGTACCCTAGTTAACCCTACCGTATCGCTGCAGTCGCCTTGGTAGATCAGATCGAGTCGGCGATCTGATTATTCACCCTTTTACACAGGAGGACGAGAATTTAAAAAGACAGAATGCTGGAAAACATGGAGTCAATTTTCAGAAATACAATCGCTTTCCTACCCCCACGTCTCCTCTCTCTTTTACACNNCCTGAAAGAAGATAGAGATACAAATGGATCAAATGGATAGACCGTCATCAAGCAACGGCTTCGCCGAGAAGAATGTCGACCTGGAATTAGGTGGTGTCATGAAGGACACTTCTTTGACCAACGATGTTGTCCAGAACTACGCATGGCGCGATATCAATGTCCAGGTCAAAGACCGCGTGACGGGCGACCCCTTGTCAATTCTCTCGAATACAAACGGCATCGTTCATGCAGGTGAGATGATCGCTATTATGGGGCCCAGTGGATCAGGCAAGACCACTCTCCTGAATGCCGTCGCCCACCGTGTGGCCGCGGCCGGTGCAACAACGACGGGCGAGCTGTTGGCCAATGGTCAAGCAGCAAGTCTACAAAAGATCCGCGACTTGTCGAGTTATGTCGAACAGGACGATGCTCTTATTGGCAGTTTGACCGTGCGAGAAACAGTCGGTTTTGCTGCTGGTTTGTCCTTGCCTAGGTAAGAGAAATAGTTATCTTGGTGAAAATATAAGTATAAGAGAAAAGCTAACGGCTCCATCAACATTGATAGCTCGGTTTCCAAATCTGAGAGACAACGCAGAGTCGACAGCTTGATTGCAAGCTTTGGATTGCAAGATCAAGCGCATACCATTGTGGGAACGCCGATCAAGAAAGGACTCAGCGGCGGACAGAAGAAGAGACTTGGTGTTTGCAGTCGGCTAGTCACGGACCCAAAGATCCTTTTCCTTGACGAACCTACAAGCGGTTTGGATTCAACACTCAGCTTTGAGGTAATGAACTATATCAAGAAGATTGGGCGGGAAAACAATGTAAGTCTGACTTGGCCCCAAGAGTGACTAGATGAGTAGGTAGGCACGAAGGCTAACTAGGATGTAGCTTGTTATTATTGCTTCGATCCACCAACCCTCAACATCAACCTTCATGCTATTCGACAAATTATTCCTTCTGTCTCGTGGCAAGACCTGCTACTTCGGCGCAGTTTCAAATGCGCCGGATTACTTTGGCAAGATCGGGTACCCGATGCCCTCGGCAGTCAATCCAGCTGAGTTCTTCTTAGATTTGATCAACACCGATCTAGTCAAAGAAGGAGACGACGTCGTCGCTCGCACCAAGGATATCACTCAAAAGTGGCTAGTCTCTGAAGAAGCGACTTTAATCAACCAAGGAATCGAAGATGTTATCTCGAAGGCAAAGCAGCCAGGAACCTCTGTTCCCCAGCTGTCAGATATTCATGTTCAGAAACCTCACAGCTGGTCAATCCCGTTGGTCCTTCTTCAACGTGCATGGATCAAATCTTACCGTGATATTGTTGCTTACGCCATTCGCATCATCATGTATCTGGGCTTGGCTATCCTGATGGGTACTGTTTTCCTGCGCTTCAGTCCTACTCAGGAATACATACAGCCATATATCAACGCTATGTTTTTCAGCTCGGCTTTCATGTCCTTCATGGCGGTAGCATATGTTCCAGCCTACTTGGAGGACCAGGCAACCTTCTACAAGGAACGGGCAAATGGCATCGTCGGTCCCTTGGCCTTTATGATATCCAATTTCATCATCGGCTTGCCATTTTTGTTTATCATTGGACTTTTATTCTCGGTGGTAGAATACTGGTTGACGGGTTTCCGTGCTAGTGGCACCGGATTCATGACCTTTCTCATGTGGCTATTCTTGGACTTGGTGGCTGCCGAATCCCTAGTTGTGCTGGTCTCTTCTGTGTTTCCCGTGTTTGTCGTCGCTCTCGCAGTCACTGCGTTCGTCAACGGGTTATGGATGTGTGTGAATGGTTTCTTGGTCCCGATCACGATTTTGAATTCTTTTTGGAAGTACGTGTTCCACTATATTGACTACCAGGCGTATGTCTTCCAAGGCATGATGGTCAATGAATTCAAGCATCGTACCTACTCCTGCGGTAAGACTGCGACCGGCCAGTATCAGTGCGCATATGAGAGTAGCTTGAACTCGGAAGGCATGATTGCTGGTGTCGATGTGTTGAAGAATTACGACATTAATGCCAACAAAATGGGCGAGTGGGTTGGTATCATCATCTCAATCATCATAGTATACCGGCTGCTCGGCTACCTCGCGTTGCGATTTAGGCAGGGATAGATTCTGCACTATGCTTTAAGGCCTGATCTAATCTTTCTATTGCCTACTCTTCTGAGATACTTATCGGCTGATTACTGGACCGGTCTGTTCTTGGGAGGTTTGGTACTTGCTGGGTCTATCTTGGAAGCAAAAAGGACGAGAAGAAAAGTATCAGTGTCGAACTTGTATCATTTATTTTTTTTCTACCATTTTTCTTCATTACGCTCGCTTTTACTTTCTCTTTTCTCTCTCTCTCTCTTTCTTTCCTTTTGAGCCTTCTGTATAGACTATCTTGAATCTACACTTTATTTGTCTACTCTATCTTTCGGAAGCACCGAGATCATCCAAGGTGACACCGCCCATGCAGAGTTTTAACTTCTTTCTGCAAAATATCATCATTGGAAATAATGATGCACAATGAAATGCTCTTATCAAGACGACCGGTAAATATTGAATGTCCCCTGCGTGAGCTTCTAGGGCCCAGCAAGTCATGTGATCAAACCTGACCATCCTTTTCGAGACTTCAGAATATTTGAAGCAGATAAGACTTGCGTTGCAGATTTTTATAATTGGTGAGGTGTAGAAAAATGTACTATGCTATCTGTTCCACAGTATACGTGAATAGTTGACGCTTAAAATTGTCTTTTCAGATTGGTTAGGGGAACTCCACCAATGAATACTTCAAACGCGTAAGAAAGCATGAAGATAGAATGTATGAGAAGCAAGTTTCACTTGTAAAATATCAAGTCTACCTAGTTATTGTATCGTGAAACAATCTAGTCTTTGTCTTAGAAAGGCCCATAGCGTTCTGAACCTAGGCACTTCTAATAATAACGAAGCTAACAATCGATGCCAGGGCCAAGGCATAACCCAGCTTCTAATGTAATCAAAGAGGTTAATACAAACAAGATATTCGATACGGTCAAATTCATATATGAGGATCGGGTTGATAGTGTAAATTCATGTGATTGTCAATAACACTTCAGCCCCCATCCACGTACTACCTAACAATTCATGCCCCATTGGATACTTTGAAAAGCTTATATTCCACAGCTCGTTTTCCCTCCCCAGCGTACCAGCGACCTTGTCCGACGAGAAACGTAGTTGTAAGGGACTTGTACTTCTCAGCTAACAGCAGAATGATCGTCATTAGCCATGGCATTCATATTATCAACCCGCAGCAAGACCAGAGCAAACTTACAACTGGTTTCGATAACAGCGTGAGTCCACCAGTAATGATCGCCATAATTCGTTGACTCAACTTCAGCAGACCAGTCTCCCAGAAACTTCTGGCCGATTTCCTCGCCCTGCAAATACCCAGAATAACGAATGTAAAATCCATCACCCGCGCCATCGATACCTTGAGTGCGGACATCGACATGTGCCATATTGGTCGACGGGTCGTATGAGATCCAGTCACTGCCTCCTTCGGTCAAGTCGACTGATAGGCCCTCGGTTTCTGTGCCGTCGACACCCCTGAGAAAGCCTCCGTTCAGCGGATGACAGGTTCGAAGCGGGCCGTCCCTGACCTTGCCTGCGGGGACAGCGATGGGGGTTCCGTATGCTCGGAGAGTTAGGACATGGTCTAGCTTGGGGGTTGCCATTGTGCGTAGGTTATGGTTCGGATTGTGAAAATAAAGAGATGACTGAACATGTCCTTGGAAACTCCACCTTGTAAACGAGTTCGATCGCGGGGTATGGATCTTAAATAAAAGCTTGGAGTACTCCAGAAACAAATCGTTGGGGGCGAAGTACTGCGGGGAATACATAATCTGGGTATAAAGACATGGAGTATGCATTAGCGTGTATGATTTCAAGAGCTGCTTAGTAGGTAGATCTGGAAAAGGTTAGGTGCAATCTCGCAGATTTGATCATTAAAGCTCTTTAGATCTGAGAAGCTCACTAGTGCAGGTGTATACTGATATACACGCCAAGGTAGCAATACTGGAGGTCCTAATGACAATTATGAATGCTGTAATGAGCCAGGTACTATGTACCGAAATGCACCTGGCTGTATCTACTGTAGAGTATGTAGTGTACACCAATTCTGATATGGCACTTTCTTACACGACCTTACAGAAAAGCTATCCCAGTAGACTTTATTGAGATGACTACCCCATGCTGTGCTTAGTCTATATAATATGGAGATAGAATAGATGCGCGCTTACATTGTGCATCGGCGTATTGGCACTGTATTCGAAATAAGTTCCGCCATCGAATCTACCACGACTCGAATATCTCAAGTATCAGGCAATCCTGCGATTTGTACCAATCGACTCGTTATGAAGGGTACGCGACTCATTCAATTATGAAATATCATTTTTTTTTATTTTTTCAGAGTCCAGAAAAGAAACGATTCGAAGTGGATTCGATGTGTTGAATCTCATAGATTAGAATAAAATACAGTACGGTATACGTCTTGTAATCTTGAGTACACATCGACTAAGCAGACTGAGTAAGCCAAGTCAGCAAAGACTTAATCACCAATAAACTCATACTGAATCAGACTGAATGAGCGTGAATGCAACAACTCATAGGCGTGCATGCGTAATGCAGAGCCTGAAACATCTTGTTGGTGCTAGCCATACAAAAGCTGACTGGTTCAGTAATACTCAAAATCGGATGAGAATTGGTCATGTCCAACTATTTCGAGAATCAGACTGTGGGCAATGGCTTTGACAAGTAGGCAAATTCCAACAACCGGATGCCTAGGCTGAATCACACCATGAATAGGGTAGTGACAAGTGATGACGGACATTGAAAAGCGACAACCATCAATTGATCGCGCGGCGACTTAAACGACGGCGGCTTCCTGAACGCCTAAAAGTATTGGCCCATTATCAAGGAGTTAGAGAGCTGTCCAGGGTCCCGATCGCGGAGTGTGCAGCGTTCAATGTTGGTCTCAATAGCAAGCGCAATCTTGTCGTAGGCGCTGAAAGCTCTGAAGTACTTACTCTGTCTAGAGTCATCGATCAAGTCCAAGATATTCATGCAATTGCTCGAAGAATTGACGAACGAGGAGACGAGTGCTGTCAATTGTATACTGAGATATTTTCCAGATATCACACGCATTGACAAGAATATCTAATCTTACATACTTTGAAGCGCCAAATTACAGATTCTCTGACAGTCAACTGCTTTGGTGACACCAGTGGCAATCGCCGCAACAGCACCCCATCCGCTCAAATCAGTCATCTCAAATGTGTGCTGAGCAAGCACTTTTCTTGGGCTCACACATACCACGAAGCATTCATCCTCGGCGGGAACGACGGCGGATGGTTGTCTGGTACCGGTACCTTCTGGTATGGTGCCTGCGCCTTTGATTTCCACTTCTCCTTTCAAAAAGCGTTTCAATCTCGCAAAAGATCCATTAGTGCTAGCTGACAATGACATGGATTGATACTTACTGAGTTGCAATGGTTTTTTGGGTGTTAAAAATTGAGAAATATGGTTGACGTTCAGGTTCCGAAAGGGGAATGGTCTTAGGGCTAATGCCGTTCGTCGGCGTGGAGATGGATGGCAATGTCCTACCAGAGGAAGCAGTTTTGAGACACTTCGTTTGTTTATTTTGCTCCTTCCCCCAAGACTTGATAGACATACTCCAATCTGGGAAGTCCAAGGAGAAAAATCGATCTTGAGGTAACATTGAAATCAACACATGTCAGCAAGAAATTTGACGTCCATCTGGAACACTCTGGAATTTGTCTTCGGATATGTGTAGCAACGAATGTCGGACTTGGCTATGTAAAATTTATGTCGTCTGATCACGCATTCGAGACGCTCTGTGGTCTCTATCACGTTGTTACACGGGCCATGAAACCCTCCAAAGAGGAGGATTATGTGTGTAGCAGCTGACCTTGCGGCATCCAGTTTTGAACAGACTCAAGTGGTAATCTCAACCCTAACCCTGGGGTCGAATTGATCGTGTGACATGACAGTAACGAAATGTATCAGCTCTGATTGGCTGGGATGCCTTCGGAAAATAAGCTATTCTGGCAAAGTTCGGCAAGGTGGATTGCACTAGTGGAATTCCTCAGCCAATCTGCTTGCATGTCAGCTGCCCCGCTGGTCATCGAACCTATCAGAGCACGTTGAAATGTGTCCCTGGCGGAGGGTCGGAGTAGTAGGCTGAGGTAGGGCCATCTTAGTCTTTTGCATACTATCGCTCCTAAGTGATTCCTGCTTGTTCATTGGCGCTATGGCCAGATAGTCCGATACTATGATACGCTAGTCCACAACCAGGCTAGTGGCGCGGACTGCTCCTTCTCCCAGAAAAGCAGTCCTTCTCCCTTCGCAGAATACGATACATCATTTCCATTTATTGGCGCCTGTCATTATTTTCTCCCATGCATGGTTCAGCGCCTGCCATTCTGCCAGCCCCAGTCTCTGTACAATCCGACATTTTCGCCGTCAAGTGATGCTTTGCAAATCGAACTGGCACTAGCTGTTCTAGCTGTGCCGACTCCACTGATACCCCTGGAAAGGACGTCGCGGAAAGGGGTAAGTAGATGCACCTGGATTGGAGGGGAACGAGGAGGGAGAAATCTCATCACACAAGCACGACAATCACACAATCAGAACGTGCTGCATAATTCGATCGCCCGACCGACTTTCTCGATTTCATCTTTTCTCTTTTAAGTCTCGATATATCGTTCCTCCTGTCAGGGCGCCGATTCGAGTCTGCGGGGGAGACAGACAATTGAGTGACCCATGAGAATACGAACAATGGCTCCAAACGAGGATACTATGCCGCCTGAAATGCCGCGCAGTACCAGTACGCAGGACGCGAACACTTCCAGACGTCGCAAGTCACTTCCTGGTCGATCGACTAGTGTACCACAACAACGACTGACAACCCATGCGCCTCCTATGCCTCCCGCATCGCCCGAAATTATCTCGTCGTTAATATCGTCCCTCTCCAGCATTTCAACGCCTGCTCGAAGCCATTTTGACAATCTACCGCACATTGGCGCACAAACTGCACCTTCCTCCCCTCTTTCCAACCAAACGGACTTTCTACAATCGCAAGGGTCCGGACAAGGTTTTGGCGTGGATTATGGAGCATACAAACCGCCCAGCGATGCGTTTGAAAGCCCATTCTTGCACCCCGACGATGCTGCCTTGTCGCCTGTCGTTCGCATGGCCCCTGCGCCCACACCTAGCTCTCCCCGGTCGCCTCGATCTCCCAAATTCAAGACGAGTTTTGGTCACGATCGCTCTCCATTAAGAAATAGGTCAACAAGCTCGTTTTCGTCTTCACAGGCTGCTATGGATGAGCAATCATTATCGGGATTTGGGATAGTTACAACGGAACCAGGCACTCGCGTATCCCGTACTGGAAGTGTCGCGTCTGGAAGTTCTGATGGTCGAAAGAGTCTAAGAAGTCCGTTGAGCATGCTGAGAAGGGGATCTAAAGATTCGTGGCAGGACAAGGAAGCTGAACGCAGCGTCAAATCCTCTGCGCATAGTGACAACCTGAAACCAAAACTCGCTCGCAGTCGCGCTAGTCTTCAATCGAAGAACTCCATGGCAGATGTAGCTGAGGAAGGAGGGACATTGAACCCTGCTCAGGATCTTAGCTTTAAGAGTGGAAAAGCTGCCGCAGAGACAAAATCATCGCCGCACACGACACCAAATACACCACTTCCTAGTCCTGGAGGGATCGGAAGCGGACGTATAATTCCCACGCGCGAGTCATCGCTGCGACATAGCATGAACAATAAACCAAGCCGAAAGAGCCGGCATAGTCGACCACCGGAACAACGATCTACAAACGGCAAAGAACGCAGTCATG
The DNA here is from genome assembly GCA_019828575.1 of Talaromyces thailandensis. NCBI lineage: Eukaryota > Fungi > Ascomycota > Eurotiomycetes > Eurotiales > Trichocomaceae > Talaromyces > Talaromyces thailandensis. The sequence goes on from JACVQZ010000164.1 coordinate 14,766, forward strand.
TTGAATCTAAAACATCCGAGGCACGGGCTGCTACTGAACAAACAACGAAACGAATACAACAAGTCAAGGAGCAACAAAAGCGCATCAAAAGCGAACTGGCAAAAGCTCAAGAGGTTCCCGCTGGTCGAACGTCAATTGAGACGTTCAACTCGCGAGCCAAAACAACACAACCTGTGGCGGCCGAACCGACATCTGCTCGACAGTCTCAAGATGACGCTTTGATTTCTCGATATCTAATCCACGCGGAAACAGATCCGTTCGAGGAGAGCGCACCGTCTCCGGCGGTGCAAACCCGAAGAACAAGGGAAGCAAAAGATAAAAAGCAACAATCGCTCGACAAGGCCGATATTCCACTCAGTCCATCCGTGTCCAAAGCTCACAAGCGTCATTCTTCTGGAGCATTTACGATGGCCACTCGTCCATCGATAGCGGAAGAACGGCCTTCTAGCGCTGATTCTATAGATTTTGCTGTCGAGTCATACATCGCTTCGCCAAGATTGACGCAAAAGGTACCCCATCCACGATCAGGGCGAATGATAGCTTTTTCAGAAGTTGGCGATCCTCAAGGACACGTTATTTTCTGTTGTCTGGGTATGGGACTCACGAGGTATCTGATGGCTTTTTATGACGAGTTGGCGCGAACATTGAAGCTACGCCTGGTGACACTTGATCGACCGGGTGTGGGTGAAAGTGATCCTTCAGGGGAGGGCGAGGGGACTCCTTTGACATGGCCTGGTGAGTATGTTTGGTACGGGTAATGGCACAAGCTAATATTGACATAGACGACGTCGCGATTGTATGCAATCATCTCAAAATCACCAAGTTTTCTATCCTGGCGCACTCAGCAGGTGCCATCTATGCATTAGCTACTGCGCTCAGAATACCACAACATATCCGCGGCCGTATCCATCTTCTGGCGCCTTGGATTCCGCCTTCACAAATGACGAATCTGGGCACGCACAAAGAACCTTTGCCTAACAATGCCGTGCCATACTCTCAGAGGATACTGCGAGCCCTTCCAACGCCGATATTGAAGGTAGCAAACTCAAGCTTTATGAGTGCCACAAGCAGCAGTATAACGACCAGTCTACCGAAATCACCGCGAAGAAACAAAAGAAAGAGCTTCGGGCGAGATACGGTGGCTCCAACAATGACAGAACTCACTTCACCTAGCAACAACGCCTCCAACAACACAAACACGAATCAAAGCAAACTCGATCGCAGCTCAACCCTAACAACCGCTACAAATGCCACAACAACACCTTTGATCTCTCACGATCAACGAACCTCCACTCTCTCCCAGACATCGGCACTCAACCGACCCAGCGCCGCCGAAGAAGCCGCAATCCTGGCCTCTCAACAGAAAGAACGACAAACCGAATACGACACTCGCCTGACGTATCGAATTTGGGAACTGGCAACCACCAACGCCAACCCAGCCGTTGATCTGCTAATCTGTCTCGAGCGCCGCCAAACAATCGGCTTCCGATATGTCGACATCAATCGCGAAGTTGTCATCCACCACGGCACGAAGGATACGCGCGTCCCCGTTGATAATGTGCGATGGCTCGGCAAGACGATGCGTCGCTGCGAAGTCCGCGTTCTCGAGGGCGAGGGTCATGGCCTGATGGCCTCGGCCGTGGTGATGAGTAACGTCTTGACGGAGATGGCGAAGGAATGGGAAGATTGGACGACCGTTGTCCAGGGTCGGGGTAGAATGAGACGGACGACCGTTTCGCATCACCATCCTTCTTCGCGTTCTGGAGTTGTTGCCGTTTAATCCGCCCGTTTAATTATCTCAGCACAGCCGCTCCGAGCGTAGCGCAGGGGCGTCTGAACCAGAACCTCAAAATTTGCTCCGGGATCGGTAACAACGAGCTGATTTTTTTGATGTTTAACCACCACGCACTATATATTAACAAATTACGCCCTTTTAAATGATATTAATTTTGTTTAGTCTGTAGCTATACTTCGGGACCTGGAACTTGAAATATATAAAAAGTGGCAAAGAGTCGTACATGTATATCGGTAGTGGGTGTATATACAACTGGCTCGTCAACTGGCTCACACGCTTGCTCGTCAACTGGCGGGGCGCGCACCTAGCGTAAATAAAAATATAGGTTAGCTAGCATATATATACGTAAGGTAAGCCCGGGGGCTTATATTGATATATATAAATTGGTTCTGCGACAAAAAAATAGAGATTTTGGTTCAGACCCTTTTCCGGACGAAGGTCGGCTGGCGCCAAATTGGGCTATGCGGTGCCCCCCTCCTCCAGGTCCTGAGTCTGAAGCTCCTCGACTTTATGAAGCTTTCGTGGGATGATATTCTACCCAGAGCCGCTCCCTCTAGACATCGACGTACTCCGTCAACTTCTGGACAAAGCACGGGCTAAGGATGTGGAGAGATGGAAACGCAAGCAGAAATTCGAGCAGTCGGAGCCAACGGGATGAACGGAGGAGCATGAACTCGACTATTGCGTTACCCGACGAGCCAAGTAGATGCCCTATCAAAGGTTCTGGATGAAAAGAGTGGCAGATGGGACGATACATAGTCGACATGAGAGATTAAGACATTGGTCATGAGTAGAGCAGAACATTATTAGATGAATAGATCAGATATGAGATGCATGGAAACCCTTTTTCGTCCTATTCGGTAACAAACAGCTCTAGATAGATGAACGCTGCTGAACAGATTTCTACTACGTAGCAGTGTCTGGAGAACTCATGGATTCATAGATAGGTAATAGATAGGGTCGGGAGCTACATTATGAGCGTAGTAATTGCTCATGGCTGGCTGGCTGGATAAGGTAAGGTGGTTGGTTTACTGCTCGGCATCCTTATCCTTCTTCTTGGACTTCTTGCTTGGAGTTGCAGGTGCACCGGCCTTCTTCTGGTGGACGATCAGTCTTGTCCAGGACTCTTCGGGATCCCATTCGAAGCCGGCGAGGTAGGGGTTCTCGCCTAACTCGTCGTCGGCCTGTATCACTTCCATCAGTCGATACTCTTAAAGTGGCAGTACCAAGGGGAAAGAGGAGAGAGGTACCTTCTTCTTGTATTGTTTGTGAATTGCATCCAGGGCATCTTTGATGGTGACACCCTTCATGTTTCGGGCGGTGACTTCTAGTCCCAAGGGGAAGTGCAGATCGATCTTTTTGACGGGCGGAGTGACGAGGAGTTTACTGAGGATTTCCTTGTCCTCGATTGTTGAGGGCGATGTGTTTAGTTTCCTTCCATATGCGTCAGCAATTGACCGTATGATACACTCCGTAAGAAAAGGACGTACCAGCCAGTCTTTTGCGTCTCAATGGCAATCTCGATCGGGATTTGGTCCTTCTCTATGGGACATACGGTTAGAGGGATGATAGCTAACATAGTCATAAGAACTTACCTAGGTCTTTAATGTTCCTCACGCCGTCTGCCGTTGAGCCGACACGCTTGTGCTTCTTCTCCTTTTCTACTGTCTTCGTCTTGGTTTGCGTCTTCTCGTCCTTGGGGGATATCGAGAGACCGGCAACGGCGGAGTCGATACGGGTGAGTTCTTCCGTCATGGTGTTGATGTGTGACTAGACTATACGTCTTTCAGTACGGGGGAGTATTGATATGGAAGGCAGTGAGGGGATATACCTGATGGCTAGTGTGAATGATTATGAGCAGTGATTGGTGATGGTGTAGCGATGAGTTTTTGGTAAGAGGGAATCAAGAGAGGAAAAGGAGAGAGAAGAGAAAGAGGGAGGCAGTATAAGAGGAAGGTGGTCATGGTCACGGGGGCAGGACAAGAGAGGGGAAGGCGCGCACCTCCCACATCGCCCATTGCCCATCACCCATCGTCCATCGCACCTTCCATCCCCAACCGACTGGCTGGCTACAAGGAAGGCAGGAGGTGATCCATGTTCGACCGGGCTCTTACTCTAAATTGGCGCATGGCGATTGGCCTTCCCAGCTATGCCCACGCAATCCAGCCAATGTTAGTCTGCCAGACAGACGAATCAGTACGAGCTTACAGGAATGCAGCCGGTTCTGGGGCTGAGCTGGCTCAATTGGCTGGTCACCCCCCCCAGTGTCCTGTTTGGGAGTGCTTCTCATGATGTCTCGACTCCTCTTTATATGCTACTGCTACAGACTACAGACTGCATGATGTCTTGACAGAAATGGCTCTACTCCGTACCCAGAGGAGCACTCCATATCTCCTACTATTTACCCATCCATTGACATCTCATCAATTCCATCAATGCTTACTGACTGCTTCTTAGGGACTGCCGGAACGAGCGGATCAGCGTCCAAACTTTGAGGACAAAAGGGTGTATGCAAGTAATGAATGGGGTGAGAGAATGGCTGCGTCATATGTCGCATCACGTTATCTCTGCTCATTGCTAGTACCTAGTGGTAGTAGTTAGTATTCTGCCGCATGTACAAAGAGAAGAGGCTAAGTAAGACTAGTGCTGCACCCCGCATTCCCAGCGACCCCATTATTTGCCTGTTCTGCTCCACTTCGAGCGCTTTCTTAATTCCATCCGTGATTCCGTGCTCCTAGTGCGCGCTGTGGGGTCTGTCTTGATGACTCCATGACTTTGCGACCCGATTATCACCGCCCTCTTTGCCTGAGGACATAAACTAGATGAGTACTCTGACCTCATCTAGTATTATCAAAATATTTTCTGTAGAGTGGTGCATTGTTTAGTACAGAGCCACTTCAGTATAGTTCCACTCAGCTGTATATCTGAACGACTGTGTTCTATGCAACAAGAGACCTCACGTGAGGTCATCGGCTTACAGCAGCCTTGGCCAATCTCGTCTCACTTTGCCGTCTTATTGGTCGGAAGAATGCCAGCTCGTACGATGCGAGGCGCGTTTCAGGAGACGTGTCTCAGCATGTATACAAACCTCATGTCTGACGGCCTTTTTGTATATGCGATCATGTAATGTCCAAGTATTCACAACGTGCTGACGTATCCGAAGTATCCAATGATAGTACCAATGCATATCAGCCTGTTGGGACCCTAGGTGAATGGACGAATCACCAGACCATCAGGTGATTATCCGGATGAGTGGACAAACCCCAGGCATCCCGTGCTCTGGCGTAACCAAGTCACCTGACGGGATCTACTCTGGTCTCATGTTTCATCCACTCTTGCTTGGATCTTAATTAGCGTCGAGATTGGTGTCAGTAATGGCAAGTACCTTACATAGCTCATACTTGAATGCCTGAGGCATCGACATGAGCGATCATAGAGCCAGATCAAGCACATCAAGCTCGTCTCAGTAATGTACACCGATAAAAGATTACTTTCTGAGTTGCGAAATTTCTGCTAATAGCATAAATTACCTGTCTTGTACCTATTGGTCTTCAGCAACCCAAACGGTTGAAGATGTGCCAAGAGAAGTCTCCCTCTGGAAGATCATTCCGACCTTTGATCGAGACATGGTATATCTTATGGCGACAGTGACGGCAATGTTCCAACGTAGTAGGCTATTGATCAAATGACTATTGATATTTATTTACAATAGCCATCTCAGAGCAATCCGTTTGTTGTAAGTGCTGTAGCTTAGAGCAGCCCAAAAGGGAAAGCTCCTTGTTTGCACTGTTTGCATGGACGCGCCCCACCGATCAAGCTAGTGTTTTGCTGGACTCTCTCTAAGAACTTCACCCAGCGCGCTTGTTCAACACCAGAAAACATACCACTACCTTCTACATCCACCAGCAGCTCTTCTTTTATCACCGATCGACCTCATAATCTGCAAGAATAATTGCATACAAATTACGGGTAGCACGACTTGAATGTCGGGCCTCTTTGGAAACGTCGGCACGGCTGCCGCCACAACAGCCGCAACTAACACAACTGGCGACATTTCAAAAGATGTCGCTTTGAACTCGCCGCCTGAAGACAGCATCTCAGATCTTGCGTTTTCGCCGGTCAGCAATCATCTCGCCGTCGCGTCGTGGGATAAGAAAGTTCGCATCTACGAGATCAACGATCAAGGACAGAGCGAAGGAAAGGCCTTGTTTGAACATGAAGCTCCTGTCTTGAACTGTTGCTGGTCTCCAGTAAGGACTTCTCCTCCTGGATAGCGAACAAACGAAGAAACTAACCTCCGCAGGATGGAACAAAAGTTGTCGGTGTCGGAGCAGACAAAGCTGCGCGTTTACTGGACTTAGGAGCCAATGCCACCACCCCCGTCCAAGTCGCTGCCCACGACGCACCCATTCGATGCTGTGAAATGATACCCAACCCTACAAACTCGTCGCAACCCCTTCTGATAACGGGCTCATGGGACAAGAAAGTGAAATACTGGGACTTGCGCCAACAGACCCCAATCGCGCAGGTCGAATGTCAAGAACGTGTTTATACCATGGACGTCAAGAACAAACTCCTCGTGATCGGCACCGCAGATCGTTACATCAACATCATCAACCTGGACAACCCTACCACATTCTACAAAACCATGCAGTCTCCACTCAAATGGCAGACGCGAGTCGTGAGCTGTTTCGCAGACGCCACCGGTTTCGCCGTAGGCAGTATCGAAGGCCGCTGCGCCATCCAGTACGTCGAAGAGAAAGACTCCAGCTCAAACTTCAGCTTCAAATGCCACCGTGAATCACCCCCCGGCAGCCGCGACGTCAGCAACATCTACTCCGTCAACTCTATATCATTCCACCCGGTCCACGGCACTTTCAGCACTGCCGGCAGTGACGGCACATTCCATTTCTGGGACAAGGACGCAAAGCACCGATTGAAAGGGTATCCGAACGTTGGTGGAACCATTCCCTGCACGGCCTTCAACCGGGATGGTAGCATCTTTGCATACGCTGTTAGTTATGATTGGAGCAAGGGATATACGGGCAATACGCAGCAAACAGTTAACAAGGTCATGTTGCATCCGGTTACTCAGGAGGAGGTGAAGCCTCGACCAAATGCACGCAAACCTAGGTAAAAGCGCTGTGACGATGGCATAGAGATAGCTATATTCATGAATATCTTAACAATTTCCCGTCTTGATCAAATTCTGCGTAGCTGTACCTGTATATAATAATAATACCAGTGATATGATGCATGTGACGAGGCCCAATCCGCCCGGCAGAAAAGTATCAAAAATCATCTCCACATCTCCCCCTCACAATCCTTTTTGATACAAAATACTCATTCTACACCTTCCTTGAGGGAAACGGCATCAACATGGACGCAGATATCCTCGACAATATTCTCTCCCTAGAAGAGCAATTCTACAAGGAAGGCTACGACCTGGGCGTCGTCGACGGCGCTCGCGCCGGATATACGGAAGGAAGCGTCTTTGCGGTTGAGAAATCATTTGAGAAGTTACTTCAATTAGGACGGTTGTACGGCAGGGCGCTGGTCTGGAATCAGCGGTTACTAGGCTCAGGTATGAGCGAGGACACAATGCAGGTGGAAGAAAGGGAGGATGCAGTCACCACCGATATATGCAACGCAATGCCGCCCCTCCATCAAGGCTCACGACTCGCAAAGAATATTCAGACGCTTCTCGCTTTAGTCGATCCGGCCACGCTTGTCTTGCAGAATACGGAAGATGCGGTATCCGAAATTGAGGAGAGGCTCAAGGGTGCTGCGTTGAAGGTCAAGTTGATTCAGAGGGCGCTGGGAGAGAGTGCTTTTGGTGATGGTTCTGCGGCGGATGGCTCTGTGCTTGCGGAGGGTAGGGGTGGAGGGGATGGGTCGGGGAGTATTGAGGATATCAGTTCGTTGCATGTGAGGCATTGATCGAATTTCACCTTCTGTGCAAAATATATATCGGCATGCCGGGTGGTTTGTCGGGACGATTCCTCCGAGCAGAAGAATGCGACGCTATTTCTACGCTCCTCGAATTCTCGTCGAAAGCCCGGGATGCTCGAGTTTTCTTCTCGTACAGCAGCACTGAAAATCAGTCTACAGCATCATAGAGAAGATGACAACATGGTCCATGGCGGAGGGTACAACAACTCCGCGATGGCTCAAGTCATTGACGACCGATTGTCATTCTACCATGTTGAGAGGCGATACACAGATTTCGACTTTTGTGTGGATTTAACTCCTCGAATACCTCTTGGAGTGACTTCAAAAAATAAGGACGAGCGAGTTCTTACTTATCAGCAAGTAAAGCCTGACAGAGGAATCTGGTCTTCAGCGGAATTTCGGTCAACTGCTTATAGATCCTATTATAGATCCCACTACTATGGTTGCAGTAGTGGTTACACTATCTGCAGAATTTGTTCACTGACCGCTTCGTGGGAGACTGTTCATGCAGAAGTGGATCGCCTTGTCTAGATGCAGCATGATTAAGAGCAATTTTTTAGCGATGATAGATTAGACATACACCGCTGTATAATTTTCTTTTCTTTTCTTTTTTTTTTCAGGAATACTTAATACTTCTTTGAGCAATAAGAAAGAAAGACATTGTAGATATATCTCTTACCTGACAAGAAAATTACAAAGTATTGTCCATTGTAGTACATTGATAAAGAGACTGGCACGTGAAGATACCAGATCGCGTGCTTTTTTGGTTAAACTTATCAACATCCGCCTAGAACTTTCCCTTAGTGTCAAGCACGTCCCTGCCTACACCACAAATCTTGTCTTCTCTGACTTCCTTACTCTGCTTGTCATTAACAGTGGATGACTGCTCTGCTGAGTCTTGTCAGAATAAATCCAATAGTCCTCCCTGCTAGGCAGGGGTTATTGCTGCTGTTGACCATCTCTGGCTTGTTCTAACTGTCCGTCACCCTTTTCTTCCCTACTAACAACAATTTCCCCGCGACGACCACAATAACTGACCCCTCTCACTACTCAGGCCACGACAGGCAGAAACAGAAAGTCCATCATGTGGATTATCCGCGTTCTCTCCTCTGCGACCTACCTAACCGCCATCGTCCTCTCGATCCCTCTCGCCTTTGATGTCGGCGGCAAAACGTGCGGTCTGGCCTACTCGCTCTCTCTCGCCAGCTTCTACTTCCTATTCTCTCTACTGAAACTCGCAACGCCCGACTCGTCGCGTTTTCGAAGATTACTGGTCATTCTCGTGGGCTCGACGCAATGGCTCATTGTTCCGGCGTTGTTGATCTGGTCGCTGAATCTGTTTTCCGTGGATTCGAAGAGTCGAAGCAACACTAATCGCTGGGTGGACAAGTACACCACTTCCCACAGCCATGCGAAAGAGGTTGATAACGGTGTCTGGAGCGGAATCTCGACGTGGACTTTTGGTCCGGGCGGTTTGGTAGAGTCCTTTGCCATCGGGAGCTGGGATAAGCTTTTGCGATGGTCGTCTCCGTTCTTTCAGTTGGTTGAGGGGTTCTGCAGTCTGCTTGTTATCCAGGCTGCTGGCCAAATTACGCGTTGGTTGGTCAACAGGAGTGGTGGTGGTGATACTTGGATGGTACATTTCTTCATGCTTCACGTAAATTATAAGCTTCTTGCTAACACCACACAGATCAGTCTTCTCGTCGTATCTGCTTCCATCATCTCAAGCTCGGTCTACTTCCTCTGGCGCGTCCTTCAGTTCCCCGAAATCTCCAACGTCGACGCAGCTTTGATTGGTGTCGCTATTACCAGTGCTGTTATCCTATGCGCCTGGGGGATTGGTAGCGGTCGTGGCAATGCAGTGGAGAGCTCTCTTCTCTTTGCTTATATTGTTCTCTGTGTCTACCAAATCTTCACCGATTACCAACCATCTGCGCCTGTCGAGCAAGCTCCTCCCGCGCAAGCAGCAGACTTCCCTCCTCTGCCACCCATCATCATGGCGTCGTATAGCACGTTGATAAATCTGCTCTCGCTGCTACCGTCTATTCTGCATGCTGCGTTTAATGTCATTGCTGCCGCATTCAGTGCCGTCACGCCATCAATTTTGATCACTCTGGCCTATCGCTTATTCGTGTTCTATGCCTCCACGCGAATCATCCCCGCCGTTCGCGAATCCGGTGCTCGGGCTCTGTCGCAGGAAGCATCTCTAGACGACGATGACGGCGCCAACAAACTTTTGGGCTTACTCAGCTGGTTCTCGCCCAGTATACTTGTTGCAGTCTACACCAGTTTGTTAATGCAACATTTTGCGGCCAACTCTCAAGGCGCAGCCGGAGGAGTCGCTGCTGGACAATGGTGGTTGAGTCAAGGAGATGTCGGGTCTAATTTTTGGCGATGGATCAATTTGGCTTGCACGATGGCGCTTTATGCGTTTGAATTGTGGATTGGCCAGGAAGATGATATCGATACGGGGTTGACGGGGCATTGGAAGACGGATTGATCGCGTCCTGAAGCTCGTCTTTCATTTTAAATGCTCTTGGAGTACGCCTTGAGACTGCGGAAGGTACGATACTGCCTGCGGTACGCTTTAACCCCGCGTCGTCTCACCCATATCGGCTCCGCAGCGCGAGTTTGTGCGCAACCAGCAAGGGAAACTCGCGTAATCCTCTCTAGCCCACCGATCAACGAACTGAACAGCTCGGGCTCATAACCGGACGCCCGCCGATTGCCAGTTCTGTTTCTTTATGCAATTGCTATGCTCGTCAAAGTCACCCAACAAGCCACGCTTCGCTTCGTTATCGCTGATCTGATTAATCTCCTTTCTTCCATCTTCCTTTGTCATGATGATACCCACCCAAGAAAGTCGCGTTTCTATACCTTTTTTGCTGTACTCTTTGCTATCTATCCTTTGATGTCCTCGATGAACTTTTTGCTCTGCAATACTACTCCTAGATGATTCGTGCAATTGGCACATGCGCACACATAGCCCTCTACCTAGCTAGCTGAAGACCGAACCCAGAACGAGAGCCCCTTGTCTTTTCTTCTCTCTATTCAAATATCAATCTCCCTTTCGAGTTCGATTTACCCTGACTATCACCACAGGGCCATTTCGTTTCTCCTTTAGTTAGTCTCTTATTGCCAAGATACCCTTTCCTATTGTATTCCACCTCTTNNTCCCCCCCCCCCCCCCCCCCGAAGAATGGGAGATAGCACTGTATCACAGTCCGGATCCCTCCCATCGTTCTTCACATTCAGCGTTCCCCAAGATGGCACCACAATGGAATGATTGGACTACGCCCCTGTGGGGTGATTTCCCGTGCTTTTACTCGCCCTCCTATTAATCCCTTTCCCCCTTCGCCATTGTATACTTTTACTTAAGATTTTTTTTTCTTTGAAAATCGTGCAATAGAATTCAGCAATGACTGACAATGGGCAATGCCTAAGTACCTTGAGTTATAGCCTTTTCTGATAGATTCAGTAGGTAATCTATCCAAGCCAAATTGAATGAATGTAGATAAAAACTGATATTTTCATGAAATGAAGATAATCTGAAGCAATCGTATTTTACACTATATTCCTTCTGTTTGATCAATGAAGACTGGATCTCGCTCCGTTGCCGATATCATTGTCCTCGTCCTCGTCTTCTTCGCCGATCACGTAATGATCCCTCTCGTGCTCATTCTCTAGATCGGGGGTCAATGAGTCTAATTCTGCTTCGTCAAAGTCTCGCGCTTCGAGGTCGCGGCTGACGTTATTACCGGACTGGTTGCGGAATCGGCTGAGAAGGCCTGCGCCGTCGGAAGATGAATTATTGTCAACGCCGCCTCGATATACAGATCGATATCCCTTCTTCGTCGGTGATGTGCCCCCCCTAGCGGCACGTTGACGAGCACGCCAGATGAAGAATCCCCAGACCGATACGCCAATAATCACAACTATCAAAGCTGCCTCGCCAGATTTCGTGTAGGCCTTCCACTCGGCGTCTTTGAGTTTTGCGTCGTCAATTTGGTCGGTTTCGGATGTGGATGATGTTGTATTGCCCACTGATGTTTGAGGGAGTTTCTCTCCGTCAAGACGTGAGTCCGCGGGTGCCCCTCCAATATTTGCGATATCGACATTGATGAATCGATCGACCATGTCCCGTGTGCGCCGTGGCCAATCGTACGGTACCATATGGCTGGCATTGTAGAATAAAACATAAGTCAGGTTGCGCGCTTGTTGGTAGTATCCCGCCGCATCCCCTTCAAACGTCCAATCACGACGAGGCGCCCATACACCTGGTTTTGTCTCAAAGCCAGTTCCGCCACTCCATTTCATGTTGTGAATCAATGCCTCCGTTCCGAGATGATTGCAGATCAGGTCCCGGTCTCCACTGAAGAGCAACACCTTGACTCCTGATTCAATCAATCCTGGAAGGATCTGAATCGAAGGAATACCGCTGTGGCCCACGCGGAAATTTGCGGTCACTTGGTTATTACATTCCGTCCATCCATTGGCTTTTCCGTGATCTAGGTTAAGTGCCGTGCCTACTTCCGTCCTTCGCAAGTACCGCGTCATCTGGTCCAGGTCCGGAGGCCATGTATTCCCACATGAAGCGTCTTTCAATCTGATGTCGTACACGTTAACGCATTGGTCGTCCGAGCTTCTAGTCAAATCTAATAGCGAATTCAGTATATTCTCGCACTGTCTTATATCGATCACATCCCCCGAGCCGGGAGCGTTCAACTGTTCGTTACAGCCCTTCTCTATTTCGTCGAGTTGATTCGCCATGGCGCTTCCTTCTTTGACAAGGCCTTCGGCATATGCGTATTGCATGTTTGCAGGGTACTGGTCACGGGGTGATATCCATCCGTTTCCGATCAAAAGTCCTTTGATGGCCCACTGCTGTTGTTTCGGTTGAATGTTTTTGTTCCGCTCGACGATGGCTCGCGCAATGTGTGGGATGTATTGACCTGCGTACGATTCTCCCGCGATGTACAACTTCACAGCTTTGTTAGCATTTACTAACGACCAAAATGACAAGGGGACTCACATCATCGCTTTCATATTCCGGGAACATCGCAAACCATTTCTCCAGGAACGTTATCATATGAGCGGCGACATGATCCAGATCGTGCAGGAAGCTATTGGTATTGACATAACTGAAACCGGTCCCCACTGGCTGGTCAACGAAAAGGAGGTTCGCGAATTCGTCCCAGGATCCATTATTGTATATTAAGGTATGGTCGTCTTCGACACGGTATGGCCCGATCTCCATCAACGCTCCATCCATTGAACTGCATCCCGGGCCTCCGTTAAGCCATAAGATCGTACGTTGCCGATTGGCGATGTGACGGTTCTGAAAGTGCCAGAAGAATAGGTGGCCGTTTGTTTCGGGGTCTACTTCGACGTGACTATAAGCGAGTAATTAGAATATACCGTCTCAGAATGTGAAATGTGTAACATACCCAGCATGCATCTTCAGTAGAGGTCCGTCCGGCTGTCCCGGTATCGACTTGACATAGTAGTCTGCTGCTGACTGCGCCAACGCACATATCGGGCTGATCAGCAGCAGCAGTAACGCTTTTCCAAGCATTGTTATTGACGAGTGGCAGTCGCTGCGCTGTTTAGCTAAGGGAGGATGGACCTCCGGATATCGAAGGTCCCTCTAGATATGCGAGGCGGCAGTTGTCATAAATCCGGCGCTTTATTATACTGCTGAAGATCGGATCTGAAAGGATGATTCACGTCTAGATGACTGCCTGTTGTTGTAGGGATATGTTGTAAAGAAGTGAGGATTACGCGGAATTCAGACGGAGAAGCGTGGCCTTTGCCCTTTTCGGAAAGAGCTATCTGACTAAGTGGGTCCTGCCGCCGGCCCGCGGATCATTCTTGGCATGTTTGCATTGTTGTATCTACCGATTCACTCTTAACCGTTATGATATCCTTTCGCTCTCAGCTTTCTTTCAGTACACCATTTCAGAACAAATCATCCAACGACTTGTCGGCATCCTTTTTTATCAGCTCGACCATGCCCTGAAGATGTCAGTATGGTAGATCAAAGCGTTAGACCGAAAGACATACATCAGGCATGATGGGCTTCCCATGGCTATCCCGAACATATCGGAAAGGCATCTCTGTGCTCTCATGTTCGTTGATGCGCAATTCAGGGTGATCAACGTAGGGTATCTTGTCCAATGGGACTTTCATGCTTGTTAGCTCGATCATAGCAGGAAGGGTCGTGACGTACCTCGATCCAGTGAAATCATACGAGTAACTCGTACGGCGGTATCCGTAGTCATTTGCACGGGGCCAAGTCGTCGCCCAGTGTAACCTTTTTTCCGTAGCTCAGACGTGCGGTCTACCCAAAAAGTCAGGATCTGAATGATACACAGATGATGATGGTCATACCTCTTGGGGGGTCGTCGCCTATACAAACCCAACGGTCAGAAATGTAGATAGATATCATATTCACACGGAAGACGCACCGAGAATACCACCAAACAAAAACACATCGAAATCATCTCCATCAGCCGGGCTTAGCTCCGTCTTCGCAGCCGGATCAAGCAGACACACTCTCGACTTGCGATCCGCAAAGATTTCCTCCACGCTGCGCCGCTCAACCTTGAGTTCTTCCATGCGCGCCAGATTCTCTGGCATCTGTAACTCCTCGGGCACGGATGTCAACAAGAATTGAGCTCCAGACTCTTTGGATTCGCGTGCAATGCATGCATATTCCAGTGCGGACCAGGGTCCTAGTTCAGGGTCGAGATGTTCGACCACGAAAGTCAATGTCCTCGTGGACGGAGTCTGTGCCATTTGTGCGGATAGATTTCCGCTTCGTATTCAGGTGGAATTTTAGTCTGGCTGTCGAGTTCGTGTGCTCAATCCCGTTTTGGCGGATTTTATTGCGGTAGAAGGATGTTGAAAAAAGTTTTGCGGCGGAGTCGAGGACGTCACAAACAATTTTCTGCGGAGGCCATCCGGCCAATCTAGGATCTTCAGTATAGTAGACAATTTACTTGCATCAAATGATACCATTATGCAAACAAATGGAATTGATTCTCTAATCAAATGAACCGACTTCTACGAAAAATCCAAGTTGTGATATGAAAACTGCACGGTGCGGGGCCATATGAGCATGGCCAGCATCAAAACTACCACGATATGTACAGAAAACTACAGTCAAGCCCGACAGACAGGTCAAGCCAACTGAAATTCGGTGCGGCACTGAAGGTCAACCACTCTTTGCAGCGTGCCCAAAAACTAGGTCCTCGAGATGATTGAACGAGTCTTAATTCCGCAGGGATCTGACGTAAACTTTGACGGTAAGTTTTGAGGGGACGACTCGCCCCAGAAATGGCTGAATATTTGGTCGACAGAGATCATTTGATGGACTAGCAGATAGTACTAGCAGTAAACTAACTACTTCTAACCTCTTGAGTATGTAGTTAACTTAAGTTAGTTGGTAGGAGTATGCATATTGAGCGTAGAAAAGCTAAGAAGATAGATACCCCACCTCCCCCGATTAGACTGATTGTTTCAGCACCCAACCACTCACTCTGACTTCTCCTCTGACTACGTACGTACTTCTCTCACTCACTAACTTCCATCCCTGTCATTTGGCTACACTCTAGAATTTTACTACGAATAGTCTCTCTTTCCCGATCCTTCCTTCATTCATCGCGTGTCTGAACAACGCTCCCTCGAAGCGGATTATTTCGACTGCCGACTTCCCCGCAACTACCTAGGCTGCTGGCTTACATCTCCGTACAAACATTCGGATACTCTCACAACGACTCTCAAACGCACACAAATTCTCCCTTTGCAGCATTTGAACGACCCGAAACAGTCTGCTCATATCACCGCGCCTCGAGTACGACCGAGTAGCTGCCAATTTCAACGAATCAACACCTGCTGTGCATGAGCACAGCAATCAACAAAATGAACCCACACCAAGCCAACAAAGTCGATATCAGCGTAAGCTATCCTCCCATCGCCATTATAGGTCTTGCCAATCTAATACGTTGATGAACAGTCTCTCAGCCCCGATGAGCAACGACTTCTCCGTCTCTACGGCAAAGTGCCAACCAAGAAAGACCTCCTCCAGAACAAACTCAAGGTAGCCCAACCCTCCACCATACACCAAGCTCAAACTAACAATCTTCTAGGAGCGCAAATACTTCGACTCCGGCGACTACGCCCTCAGCAAAGCCGGCAAAGCCTCAGACGTCGGCGTCACGAGCATCGGCTCCCGACACCCCGTGCCCGAAAACATTCCTCATCTAACCGCCACATCGCCCAGCGCCAACAACCCTACCAACGGAGGCAGCAATGGCCATATCGGTGGACCAGGATCTACATCCGTGACCTCGCAGCCTATCCCAGGCAGTATCAGCGGCCATCCGGGCTCGATTGGGTTCCAGAACCGAGGCAGTCCCGTCAAGGAAGGGTCGTTTGTGCAGCGTAAGTCGAGTTTGAATCATGACTCGCAGAATGACGAGGGTGCCGACGACGTGGCTGCTGAAGAAGATCGGGGACGACAGGCCGAGAAGGAGGATTAGCAATAGTTTCTTTTCTTTTCTTTTCTTTTCTTTTTTTTTTTTCTGCTTTCAACTTTCAACTTTCATCGGTTGATTTACATCATGCTAAGCGGCGTTCATGTATTGCGATGGATATGGATTTGTTTCTTTTCTTTTCATCTATCAAAATGATTTCTTACATCATGACTACTCTTGAAGGCAGGTGAAATTGTGTATGGCGCGAATTATCGTCTTGTTATGACCCCGTTCGGTTCAGCATATACCTTCCGATAAGATTAAAATATAGGTTATCTGGTATATCCATTCACTATTCTTTTTTTTAATCTAGATTACTCTCTCTCTATCGACCATACCTTGACACTTCCATCATCTCCCGTACTTATCAATACTTCTTCGTCCGTCTTAGTCCCGCGTCTATCACCCCGTTTCGCCCATGCGATGTGATTAACCTCATAAATCCCATGCGCCGCTTCAATAGTGGCGACCACCTTCCACTCCGTCTTGAACCTCGTGTCTTCAGACGTATCCATCTCATCAATTCCTCCATCTTCCTCGGGAGTATTATTCTCGACGAAGAATTCAGCATAAACAACAACCCGTCCATCAGCGCCCGTCGACGCCACAAGACCACTGCGCTTACTCCACGCAACCGCATAAACCGCCAAGTCATGCGCAGCCGGCAAGACC
The DNA here is from genome assembly GCA_019828575.1 of Talaromyces thailandensis. Classification (NCBI taxonomy): domain Eukaryota; kingdom Fungi; phylum Ascomycota; class Eurotiomycetes; order Eurotiales; family Trichocomaceae; genus Talaromyces; species Talaromyces thailandensis. The sequence continues at coordinate 31,722 of JACVQZ010000164.1, forward strand.
GCGTCTTCACGCCAGGTCTCATCCAGCCCCGTGGGACGAATGATACTCGGTATACCGGTATTCGAAGCCGAGAATGCGCCGCGCTCGGTCTGGGTTTTGGATTCTCGTCGCCATATGCGGATCGTCTTGTCTGCTGAGCAGGACGCTATCCTGGGTCCTGAGAGGGCGAAGTGGTCTCTGTATTGCTGCTTTATGTTTACTTGTTCGTCTGCTGACGCAGAAGTAAAGAAAGGGACGTACTCAACGCCCTCCCAATCCACGCACCACACCGTCCCTTTATGGCCCTTTAGACACGCTACCTGTCCCCAGTCATCGATATCCTCCCTCCAAACGCGGATCGTGTCATCGTAGCTACCGCTCGCAAGACATTCTTCCGTCGGATGCCACGCCACACACTTGACGTCCGCTGAATGCTCCTGCAACACGGCGACAGTCTCAAAATTGTTGTCCCCATCATCTAGATCCTCCCATATCCAGATTGATTTGTCGCGCGAACAGGTTGCGAGCAGTGAACCGGAAGCAGACCAGGAAAGGGATTTTACTTCGCTGTCATGTCCGTCGAGGAGGACTGCGAAGCGCCATTCCTCTTCATCTTCTTCTCTCTCGCCGTGATCATGATCGTGCGTATGATCGTGCACATGTTCATGCTTCTCGTTCTCATCGGCATTATAATCATCCCACCTCCTCCAAATCCCCACCGTAGCATCAAAACTACCCGTCGCCAACACGCTCTCCCCTTTCGTCACGCCCGCCGAAGCGGTAGGTTTCCAAGCCGAACTCCTAACGCTCCGTTTATGTCCGCCCGAAACGACTGAAAGTAACTTATAATTGACGAGAGAGTAGATGCGCACGGTCTTGTCGGCGCTGCTGGTTGCGACTAGAGGCAGGGAAGGGTGAGGGGTAGATTGCCATGATCGTTCGAGGGAAGGCGGGGTTAAGTCTGATATTAAGGAGGTTTTCCACATTGTTTTTTTCTGTCTTCTTTCGGTGTGTTGAGGGGGGGGGGGTTGGATGGTGGTTCTTGTCATGCGAATGGTCGCTTCTCCGGACAACTGCCGAGTAATTGAGCGATGGATGTTATAATGGCCGACTATGCTAAACTTCCTCAATCCAAACTCTCTGAATCGAAGTGTGTATATCGTGAGTATCGTCGTTTTGTCTTGTGTCTTGCTGTAATTCAATTGAGAGAAGTGGGATGATCGTCATGGCGCAGAATAAAAAATTGGAGATGGACTGCGGGGCCGACGCTTACATATTACCCTAACCCTATTTGATGTTTACTACGTATTATCAAGGACTCAGTAGAACGCAGAGATATCATTCTAATCTCATATAATGCATAGAATATGGCATAAATAGCATAAAGAAATCATAAACCAACTCATCAAAACAACTCGATTGCAATGCAGCGCACTCATCCTATGCGACAAAAGGATTGATCTAGCTAGCGACAGACTCACTAATAACCCTTTCATACACCAATCCATGACATGTCCAATCCACATCTCGCACTTTGCTCAACTCATCAACCAATTTCCCGACTTCATTGACGAATTCCGGCATGCCCGCTGCGGCGAGGGATTGACTTGCTGTCGTCGTTGCGCGGACACGTTCACTGGCGCTGGCCGCGCTCAGACGGGACAAAACATGTGCCCGCAGACGGGAGAGGATGAGTCGAGCTACTGGGTCTGTGAAGGAGGAAGAGGATGTTGCAGAGCTATCAGTTGCTGCGGATGTTGACGCGGAGGAGGTGGATGCGGAAGACGAAACTGGTCCAGAGACGTATTCGACTGATGGTACCTGAGAGCTTATTGTGGTATCCACCGAGGTAATGGCCGTCGCAACTGGGCTCAGAACCCGTCTCATTGTCGACAATAATTGTGACCGCGCAGCAGCAGGCATCGGTCGAGTAGACTCGATAATCGACTGGATTCTCTCCGGCTTGATTTCGGTAAAATCAAGAGACAGGATACGATCCGCTTCTGCTTTCCATTGTGAGCGCGAATCTCGTTTCAATAGATTCTTCGCAGTAAGGAGGATGGCTGCCGTCGCTGCAATCTTGAATGCCGTCATGTGCAACGTCTCAAGTCGCGCGTTGTCCAATTCGAGAGTTTCAGGAACAAGATCTGATGACACGGGAGCATTATTGAGTACAAGATCAACCAGCCCTTGCGCATAGACCTTGGCTGCGGGAGGTTGTACTTGACGCCGCTCTGCGATTTCCGGGTCTCGGCGTTTCATGTCATCAACAACGAGATTGTGGTTCTTTTGCCAGAACCGCTTAGTCTTTTCGAGTTTGATGGTGCCGTCTTCAAGTCCTTTCTGGAACGTCCTTTGTTCATAACCTGGCGCTTCCTGAATAAGCTGAGGTGCGGCCACCTGAATCATGAAATTGGTATGATCCAAAGATAACAAGTCAATAATACCCATCAGCCGAGACAATCGATCAATAGGATCACCAGACTTGTTCTCAGCAAACGCCTTGACTTCCGGGTCTCGGAACGGCGCACAAAGTTGAGGGAGGATGCGGCACATAAAGTCAAAGAACGAATCATACGAAAATGTACCAGCGTTGCATTGGTTCTCAATCAATTTCGGGTCAAGTGCTTCGCTAATCAAAACGTGCAGAGAATTTCCAGGTCGCAATGACCTCAAAAGTCGATCTTGTATGACAGTGGCCATTGCGACTATCCATTTTGTCCCAAGGCCGGCATTGACATCGCTTCTCATCATGTCGGTCATATGTTTCATGATTTGCTGACGGGGTTCGGTAAATTGGGTCTGCTCAATCCTGAACTCCCGGTTGATCAAAAGTTCATGTACTAAAACACGATTCTCGGGCAAAGCTGTCAAAGCTTTAGTGAAACTTTCATGAGGGGACAATCTTTGCTTGTCCAACTCGTGCAGCACAGCACTTTCGACATTGTTGAAGGTCTCACTGATCGGAGTAGAAACACTGTCCGCATGAGCATCAGCATTATTCGAAACCGCTGCAGACCGAGGAATCGATTGTTTAGACGACTTGGAGCGCTTCTTCTCTCGCTTGGCCTTCCTCAGAGCCTGCTTGACCATGTCCAATGCCTTGTCAGGTCCGGCAAGTCGTTTCAATCTAGCTAGCAACAGAATTTGGTTATGTCGGATGCCTTGGTAGTATTCATCGGCAGCACCTCCGGCTCGATCTTCCTTAACTGTTTGCCAAATAAGCTCCAACTCGACGAATTGGGCCAGCATAATCTCAATCAACACGGTAGAGTCGTGAGTTTTCCAAGCATGGAAAGCCGAGAAGAAGACGCCATGTGCTTCTCCTAGAACTTGAAGTTCGCTTGACATGGAAGTGATGGACTGATGTTTCAAAAGTCGTTTCGTTATTTGTTCAAATGACGTGACCAAATCGCGCGCTTTCTCAATCAGATCCTGTTCCTGCTCGCCATCGCTGCTCATCACCGAAGACGGATGAGATAGAATCAAATAGCTGCTCAAGAATGTGCGCACAGCACCTCGCTCGCCCATTGCGCCACCTTCCATGTCCTGCAGTCCACAAAGCCGGAGCACTCGGGCCATCGTCTCCAAAACAGTCTCCTCTGAAAGAAGGGCGCTCACGTCATCAAACGACATGCTGCCAATCCTCTGCTGGGACAGATCCAGAGACCGGAACTGATCCACCACCCGTCGCGCAGCATGATTCTTCCAAGCCTTCTGCACAATCCTTGCCGCGGCATCCCGGGTCAACGAACTAAGCACCGTTTTGACCATCTTGCTCTCTTCCCCGGCAGGAAGACTAGACGTCCGGGGCCTGCGGTGCGTCTGCTGATACTGCAATCGTCGCTTCTCAGCCTCGGCAAACTTCTCCGCCATTTCCAGTCGAAGACGAGCGTGTTTTGCAGCTTTCAGTTCACGAGTTTCTTCCGCTTTCTTTTTGGCTCGACGGACTTCATCTTCGCATTTGGCGGTGATTTCGGCCAGGAGTCGTTCGCGAGATTGTTGCGCAGCTAGCGCTCGCTCCTCTCGTTGCAGGTTTCGTGTCGCGGCTTTGGCAACCGCGGCCCGGAGTCGTACTTTCTCGGCGTGAGCGGCGCGGTCGGCTAGGCGTGCTTTGCGAGTTTCGAGAATAGAGGCGCGACGAAGATGCTGTGCGAGATGGTCGCTTTGCGGGCCGCCGTGCGCAGAGGTACTTGAGTGATGCGAATGGATAGACGATACCGAGCCCCGGCGTGAGAGCTTATCGGATGCGCGACGAGCGCTGGCGGATCGTCGATAGAATCGAGCGGCGATGTGAGGGGGTAGGGTGAGGATTTGTTTCTCGTCGTCGGAGGTGAGCATTTCTATATCTGCCGGATCGATGGTGTTTGCGGATGACGGCGCATCTGCGTCTGGCAGGTGGATTTCTAGATCGGAGTTGCGTCGAATCATGGTAGCATGGTAGTGCATGTAGTGTATATATTCAGTCGTATGATCCGAGGAGCACGAGGACTTTATAAAGAATGAGCACTGAACACAAAGGGTGCTGACATTTATTTCTGATCTCAGTCCGTGCTTGTTTCAGATGCGAACGTGACGACTTCAGACGATAGTGGAACGTGAAAGAAGCCGAGAGGGGCGCAAGTCTGGCTGAGTAATGCTGCGATTGTTGAATAACTAGAAGTTCAAAAAGCTAGCTAGTACAATAGACTGAATGACTCAGTCTGTCTAGCAAGGAGAAAGAATAAGTCCTGAGCGAAAAGGATGTGAAGCAAGCTGAAGAGGGGAGAGTGAGTAATCAAGGTTACTCACTCAGTCGGGAAGCCGCTTGCATCTTACCTAGGTAGATAGACTAGTTCCCCTTTGAGCCTAGCTTGTCGGATCTGCAGACAGCAGCCTCTAGGGTTATTCCAGAGTATCTTGATGATGATCTATTTATATGCTAAATAGACGAGTACAATAATTGACAACGCCTGCCGACCAACAGAACGTGTCCATACCATCTCAGAACGAAACTCCACATCTTTGGACATGTAATATCGTAACTATACTGCAGAAAAGAGACATAGCCAAAAGAAATAGACGTAAAATCATGATCCCTCACTACCGAACTGCGTCGTCCATTCGGCATTCCGCTCCAAATCTTCTTTGCTGACAGTCGGTCGTGAATTTCGAATAGCTTTGATAAAATCTTTCAGTACGAGTGGTGGTTCCAAGAGTTTCTCAGACTCGACTTCCATCCAATTCATTTCCATTGCGCCGTTGTCGCCGGGTGAGCAGGGAGTGAATTTCTCCTCGCCCTCGACGAGGACCTGGATGTGTGTCAGTCACGAAACACAGAATGTAGTGAAGAAAAGAGGCATACCTTTTTGTAATGTGTAGCAGTCTGAATCTTCCGGATAGGCTGCATCAACGCATCCTGCACCGCGATACTAATATCACTACCGGAATACTCTGCACTAATCTCCGCCAAATGTCGGTAATCGGCCTGCGTCAACTGACACGGCGTCGAGCCCACGGCCAGCATGAACATCTTCATTCGTGCATTGATATCCGGTAGACTGATGTGGATTCTTCGCTGGAATCGTCGTCGAATAGCAGCGTCTAGCTGCCAGGGGATGTTTGTTGCGCCTAGAATCAGAACGCCTCTTGAATCCTTGCCGACACCGTCCATTTGCACCAGCAGTTCTGTCTTGATACGTCGAGATGCTTCAGATTCGCCTTCTCCACGCGGTCCACACAGCGCATCAACTTCGTCGATGAAGATGATGGCTGGTTTGTTCTCTCTGGCCATATTAAACAATTGCTTGACGAGTCTAGCCATGTCAGCTAGTAGTCTTCAAAGAAGGCGCAAGTAAGACCAACCGTTCACTTTCACCCATCCATTTCGAAACCAAGTCACTACTACTAACACTGAAAAATGTACTGTTCGCCTCCGTCGCAACGGCCTTTGCAAGATACGACTTTCCCGTTCCAGGAGGCCCATACATCAATATACCTTTCCAGGGCTGTCGCTTGCCCGTGAACAAATGAGGGAACTTTATCGGTAATATCACAGCCTCCTTCAAAGCCTCCTTTGCATTCTCCAAACCGGCTACATCCTCCCATCGAACGTTGGGTTTTTCGGACAGGATGGCGCCTTGTAACGCGCCTCGCAGTTTTTTGGCTTCTGCGTCTTCGCCGTCTTCGTCTTCTTTCCTACACACAAACACCAGTCAGCGAAATAGCCCTTTAACACTTCAAGTTTGTGGGCTCGAAACGCACCCCTTCCCACCGCCATTCGCCACTTTTCCATTCGCGCCCACCGCGCTCGGTTTCTTCTTATTATCTGCATTCGCCAAATGATTCTTCAGCTTCTCCGCGCGATCCATATATTCCCCCGTCTTGGCGCGAATCATTTCTTTTGACTTTGGATTCTTTTCCCATTTCAGGGCGAGCATAAACAGTTCGAGCGCGGCGTAGTAGCCTTGGTAGGCCTTTTCGTATTCGCCGGCATTGTCGTGTTCGATGGCTTTTTTGACGGTGTCGATGGCTCGGCCGAGGAAGTCGGTGTTACTCATTTTGCGTTATCTTTCTGGGGATTCAGTAGAGAGCGAGAAGGTCAGTCAGAGAGTTGGAGATGGATGTCCGCTTGGAGTGGGGTTGCCAACTCCAAACGCACGCGAGTAGTCGACAACAGCGCTGAGGGAGACCGAATCAAAAGAGACAGCAAATTGAAAGACGAAGGTGTTGAGTGTGAAATATCTCGAGAATATTGGAGAAGGCAGAGAGGAGTAGCGAGAGACAAGCAAGTTTGTTTGGAAATCTGCATGCCTGCCGCCATTCGGGACGGACCCGACTTACCTACCGTAGTCTGGCCGCTTGACGTAGAGACTCTCCTAACGCTTTTTTAACCCCCGCTGATCATTTACAGTCAACATCCAGCATATAAAATCAACATGGAGCAAGCACAAAAGGCGCTACAGGCGCTGTCGGAGGAATACCAAAATCTTCAAGCTGGTATCTATCCCTGCGCATGATCATTGCCTTGAAAAAATGATGCAAAATTGCTAAGGTAGAGGGGATACAGAACTAGAAACAATCATCCTAGCACGACAAAAGCTCGAATCACAGCAACAAGAGAACCAGGCTGTGCAGCAAGTAAGTCAACCCTCTCGAAACCTCAGCCTGGATTACGGTTTACTGATGTCTGAAGGAATTCGCATCCCTAGACGACGACTCAAACATCTACAAACTCGTCGGACCCGTGCTTTTAAAGCAGGAAAAGTCCGAGGCCGTCATGGCTGTTGATGGTCGTTTGGAGTTTATTGAGAAGGAGATGTTTGTCTCATGTCCTTCCCAAAGTCTTGAATGTTGCTGACTGACCCGTGCAGAAAACGGATAGAGGGCCAGATTCAGGAGATCAATAGCAAGAGTGATAAGAAGAGGACGGAGGTGAGTTTTTCTTTTCCTGCTGTTTCGCGATCGAAGTGGTATGGCTGACTTTTCGGATTTGAAGATTATTCAGTTGCAGTCACAGATTCAGCAGCAACAGGCTGCTGCTGGTGCTGTTGCTGCTTGAGGGGCGGATGAGAAGACAGATTGTATTTTCGTGAGAGACAAGATAAAACGCCGAATGAATGAATGATATATGTTCGATTCCGTCATGATTTCTCTGGTAGATATGATTTACAAGTTTAGACAAGACATGGAGTCGGTCTTGCATTGAATACGAAAGTTGTAGGGCAGTTAGTTGAAGAAATTTATGTATCTATTTTATAGCGATTTTATAGCGATCTTATCATCATATCATAGTCAACAGAAACAGGAAGCACAAATCATCCGTATGCAAAGTAGCGTATCTACGACTTGACCAAAAGACTGCGGCAGGTCATCTCCTCGGGCTGCTCAATGCCCATAGCAGCCAGAATCGTGGGTGCAACATCGCCAAGAACACCGTCTTCCTTCTTCAAGCTCCAGCCTTCAGGGGCATTGGCCATGACGAATGGAACCTTGTTGACGGTGTGCGAGGTCTTGGGTTTGCCCTGCTCGTTGAGCATTTCTTCGGCGTTACTATGGGACGTTAGCTGTAGTCAAGCACACAAAAATATGGTAGACTCACCCATGGTCAGCAGTGATGAAAAGAACGTAACCATGCTTCTTGCACGCCTCATAGATATGGCCAATAGCTCTATCAGTCTCGGCCACACCCTGGATAGCAGCCTCATATACACCGGTATGACCAACCATATCCGGGGGTGCAAAGTTGTTCATGACAAATTCGAATTTGTTCTCGGCAATACGTTCGGCGACCTTCTCTCCAACAGCCCACGCACTCATCTTAGGCTCCAAGTCATAAGTGGCAACTCTGGGGGAGGGGATCATATCACGCTCTTCACCGGGGAATTGTTTCTCGATACCTCCGTTGAAGAAGAATGTGACGTGTGCGTATTTTTCGGTTTCGGCAATATGACTTTGGCTTATGTTCTTCTTGCCGAGCCATTCGGCGAGGACGTTGCCCATGTGTTGAGGAGGGAAGGCAATGGGGAAGGTGTAGTCGGTCTTGTATTGGGTCATGGTGGTGATGTGAATGTCCTTGGGGTAGGGGAAGTCGGGTCTGGGGGAGCGGTCGTAGTCTCCGAGAAGCTGAGTAATTTCGCGGACGCGGTCTGATCGGTAGTTGAAGAAGAAGAGGGTATCGTTGTCTGTCATGGATTAGTCTATCTTCTTCTTCTTCTTCTTCTCCTCCGCTGGTCTGGTTTGGACCGTTTGGACATACCCTGAACACGGTTCTCCTTGCCACCAAGAATAATAGGCTTCAAGAACTCATCGTTCTCGCCTTTGGCGTAGCGCTCTTCAATTGTCTTGACAGGGTCGGTGCTATCCTCTCCCTCTCCAGTGACAATACCCTTCATACCAATCTCGACACGCTCCCAGCGCTTATCGCGGTCCATAACATAGTAACGACCAACAACAGTACCGAGCTCACCAATACCGAGCTCCTTGGTCTTATCCAAAAGCTCCTGCATATATCTCGAGCTACTCTTGGGATCGGTATCACGACCATCACCAAAGAAGTGAATAATAACCTTGGGCACACCAATATCCTTGGCTACCTGAAGGAGACCGTACAAATGCTCGTTCTTTGAGTGAACACCTCCATCTGAGACCAAACCCAGTAAGTGCAGTCGTCCATTACTATCCTTGGCACGCTGGAATGACTTGCGGATGTTCTCGATTTCGCCCAATTTGCCGTTCTTCAATGTCTGATCGATGCGCACGCTGTCTTGCCAGACGACACGACCGGCGCCGATGTTGAGATGGCCGACTTCACTGTTGCCCATGAGGCCTTCGGGAAGACCGACGGCGAAAGAGGACGCATCGAGCTCTGTATATCCCTGCGCAGTCTTGGACTTGGGGTCGGCAAAGGATGACATGACCGGAGTCTCTGCGGCGGCGATCGCATCTCCCTCCGGTGGAGAGTCGGGGCCAGGAATACCCCAACCGTCAATGACGACTATAAGTTTGCATTAGCTTTTCTAATCGATCGCAATGGGTACCTTGGAGATATTCCAGCAACGGGATGAAGGTAAAACATACTCAATGCGACTTTCTGGTCTACCTTGGCCATGGTGGGTAATGGGTAGTAAAAAAAGACCACAAATCTATAATCTATCTTTTTGAAGCTTGACACGATGCTCAAGGGTAGAAGCAGTACAACTGGTATCACTCAATTGACAAAGTAAACTGAGACAGAAGGGAAAAAAAGAAGCCGTAGAGGGGCCTGATCGAGGGGCATCCAGACCGAAGCCCGTTTTGGAACCGGTCGACGTCAGCGCTGCCTGATTCGTAAGGCCACTTTCTTTCTGTCTTTTAGCTTGAGACTTTTTGGGACTTGAGCTATCTTGTCTTTGTTCAACAGCTTCACTCAAAGACCCTTGCGACGACTTACGACTTACACCGACTACATTCAGCGGCATTGGACGCTTGGAATGACTATTTTTCCGAAAGCACTCACATATCTAGCACCACCGCCATCTCATCTCTTTACAAGCCAGTGTGGGATAACGACTCCCGAATGCTCTATCTAGAGTAAACAGCAAACACCATCAAACCCTCAACAACCGACGATCTGCTTAATCCCATTCTCTATACTTCCTCCAACATCCGGTCCCTCGTCGTCCCCACCCCCCAGGACGACATGGCCTCCAGATCCCCGGTTTCCGCCGTATCGCAACAGCAAAAGATCTCGTCCACACCCGACATAGCTCCGACATCTCCGCCGACCCTACCGACAGGACAAGCAACAGCACAAGCAGTAGTCCCCTTCCCGCCTCCACAGACCTTTGACTTCCTACCGCCTTTACACGCGCTAATACTACGCTTACTGTCGTCGACGAACACGAATACATCTACTGCCCCTGCGGCGGCGGTGACTAGTCAATCCACACTCGGCGGAAATGCCTCGGCTGGAGGACTCCCAACCCAAACAGAGGCGGGCTCACAAACACAACAAAAGCAATCCCAATTAACTCAATCTCAACACCTAAAACCTGCATCACAACATCCAATCAGCGGCGCAACCGACTCCGCAACGCCATCATCATCATCCAACCAGCCCCCTCCCCTCGAAGCAAAAGATCTCTTCACAGCCGCCAGCGCGATTCGGATACGTGTGCAAAAGGCGCGGGCGGTCGTGGAGGGTTTGCCAGATGTGGACCGAACGACGGAGGAGCAGGATGATGAGATTGAGGAGTTGAATGGGAGGATTGCGAGTTTGAGGGGTGCCATTGCTGAATTTGGGCGGAGGGCTGGGATGCAGCAGAGTGTAGAGGATGATAGGATGGATGTTGGTGTTTGATCTGTGCTGATCTGACTCATGGCGCAAAAAAAAAAAAAGAATCAAGGATCGAATCGTGCGATATGGTATGACATTTTACTCTGGAAGGAAGCTGTTGCCCTTCCCAAGATGATACGACATGCAATGATCAAAAGAGACTCCCGAAAGAGCTCCTCTATTTACGCGACAGACATCCAGCAAAGCTTCAGAAGGAAAAAAGTCCATTCCTATATAACAATCTGAAGTCACTAACCCACCAAACCAAACAAACCAGTACGCCGGATGCAATCTAAACTTGTTGAAGTTTATCACACTGTTGAAGAGAGGTGCCATCCAGCGAACACACACACAGAGAAACAGCGCATACAATCAGAGATACCCAAAGCAGAAAGTCGTATAAATAGAACAAAAGAAATATCATTATCAGGTTTATCCTTTTCTTTAAACCCCAGGACATCAAAATGTTAAAATAAGAAAGTCGAGTAATTCATCACATCAGGTTGAGCTTTTGTTTTCATCAAAACATCACAAACGCTTTATCGAAGTCAAATATCATCACAGTAACACAAAACAAGCCCTTGAGTTTAAACTGGAAGAGGGAAAGTGCTGGCCCAAGCAGCAATCTCCTTACGCAAGCTCAAAATCTCAGGAACAGACTCGCTGGCAACCTTGGCCTTGAAATCCTTGAGCTTGTTAGCCTCCTTGGGCAGACCAGCCTGGATGCTCTTGCTGAGCTTGATGGCCTGGTCCATGTATCCGACGACACGCTTGAAGTCTTCTTCTCCGAGACCGCGGGTGGTCATGGCGGGGGCACCGACACGGATACCACCGGGGCTGAGAGCGGATTTGTCGCCTGGAACGGCGTTCTTGTTGCATGCAATATTGATCTGTTCCAAGACGGCTTCGACGCGGGCACCGTCGACGCCGTTGGGGCGCAAGTCGACCAGAACCATGTGGCTGTCCGTTCCGTCGGCGACGAGCTTGTATCCGTACTCCTTAAAAGCGACCTCGAGCGCCTTGGCGTTCTTGATGGTCTGTTCCTGGTATTGACGGAATTCCGGGGTGGCGGCTTGCTTGAGCGCGACGGCCAAGGCGGTGATGGTGTGGTTGTGAGGGCCGCCCTGGTGACCGGGGAAGACGGAGAAGTTGATGGGTCCCTCGAGATCGTAGAGAATCTCCTTGCCGGTCTTGGGGTCGGTGCTGCGCACGCCCTTGCGGAAGAAGATCATGGCACCACGGGGTCCACGGAGGGACTTGTGGGTGGTGGTGGTGACGACGTCAGCGTGCTCAAAGGGGGAAGGAATGACGCCGGCGGCAATCAGACCGGAGATGTGAGCCATGTCGACAACCAAGTAGGCGCCAACGGAGTCGGCGATCTTGCGCATGCGAGCGTAGTCGATCAAGCGGCAGTAGGCGGAGGTACCGGCAACGAGGATCTTGGGGCGGTACAATTGGGCGTTGGCCTCCAGGGTGTCGTAGTCGATGATACCGGTCTCGGCGTTGACGCGGTAAGGGAAGGTCTCGAAGTAGGTCGAAACAGCGGAGATCTTGCGCTGAGGGGTCTGGTATCCGTGACTCAAGTGACCGCCGTGAGGCAAGTCGAGACCCATCAAACGATCATGAGGCTTCATGAGAGCCTGATAAACCTGCAAGTTGGCGGGACTTCCGGAGAGAGACTGGACGTTGACACCCCACTTGTCGGAATCGAGATTAAAGGCCTTCAAGGCACGGGCCTGGCAGGTCAATTCGACGGCGTCGATGTGCTGGTTGCCGCCGTAGTAGCGAGCACCGGGATATCCCTCGGAGTATTTGTTAGACATTGGTGTGCCGAGAGCATCGTAAACGGCGCGAGAGGTGACGTTCTCAGAGGCGATGAGAAGGATGGACTCGCGTTGACGTTGGATTTCTTTTTTCTAGAATAATAATCAGTCGCCATCATTCACGATGAATGCGGAGTGAATCGACTCACGATAATCTCAGCAATCTCAGGATCAAAGTCTGCAAGGTGGACTTCCATCAACTATCAGCTGTTAGTCACTGCCATACCCACTCAGCCAGCAAACTATAGACGTACATCCTTGTGGGATTCGGACAAAGCGTAGGTAGCCATTGCGTCGAATTTATTTTCGAATATAACCTCAATTGGAAAGAATGAAAACAAAGTGGTTGATAAATTGAAGGAAAAGAAGAGGAGGGAAAGAGTTGAATCACGAGGTCCCCAAAGCTTAAGTAGGAATTTTTCCAAGTCTTAAGTATCGCCTCTTGCCAATGGATTGTTCCTACTGGACGAGAGCACGCAAAGAGAAAAAAAAAAGACCATCGGATGAGTGCCGGTGACTTATGCTTGTTTTGTATTTACACTGTTTCCGAACTTACATACCGGGGTTCAACAGTATGGTCGCAGCATATTAAATCCAACGTGTAATATGCGAATTACATACGATACATACAGTACATAACGAGCAGAAAGCTGTTTTCGGAGTCCGACAGCTTCTTTCCGGAAGAATTGCTAGATCAATTCGTAGCCCGTGGACAACTCCTTGCGTTTTGTATGATAATCATTAGACAGCTGTTTCCCTCGGTACTCGACTCCAGCTTATGTTGATGTAATTTGCCTGTCCATTTTGTTCTCAGAATAAGTTGCGAAAGGTAGACAGATTATTATTTCGATGATGGCGGATCGTACTGATGGTATTTTATCTGCCCCGCTTGGCCGATATTCCCCCCGCCCAAGCTCCATATCGGGATTAGCGTGGCTGCCTGTCGACGACATCGGAGCTGTGTTGCCCTAACTAACCCTAGAGTCTCCTTTCTTTTACAATTATACAGGAGTTTATCATATGGTGGAAGCAAAGTGAGTTCGAAGAAATTGTCAAAATGCATATATCATCATATCATCAGTCAACCAGCAACAAAGCAACGATGCAATCTAATTAGAAAAATGTCCGTTCGTGAGATGGTTATGTGGTATATAAGTGTAAATGCAGTATGAACCAGAAAGAAGGGCGTCAACATTAAAAAGGTAGGTAGGTAGAGTTTCGTTAGTCGTCATCGTGCGGTACGAGATGGGAAGATTGGTTCACTTGTTTGTGAGTGTAGGCGACGAAGCTGGCGAGGATGTAAAGTTCTTCTGGTACGGCAGATTCTCGTTCTTGAGAAGCTCGGGATCGGCGTAGTCGTCCACAAAAGTCCATGATTCTTCGCCTTCCATGTCATCCCCTTCTTCACCCTCGTCGGTAGGTTGGCTCTCTTCTGTTGCTGTAAGTGGTGTGGTGGATAGAGATGCGCGTTGGCGGGTTAGGGTTGTTGCGTATTCTAGGTCTCGGTAGATCGCTTGAATGGCGGTGGCGACACCGTTTTCCTGCAGTAGGGTTAGAAGATGTTCATTCCTTCATCCTTGGGTAGAAGAAACTTACCTTACGAATTTGCTCGCCGAGCAGCTTAGCCTTCAAGATCATTCGCTCGCTATGCGTTGCTTCCCAGAGTGCTCGCGAAAACACGCCAACATTGAGCTTTTTCATGCAGATACCCACTCCCAAATCCTCGATACGCGATCCAAAGAAGAACTGATCTCCAAAGAACGGCTTGATGATAGTAGGGACACCGGCACGAAGACTAGCTCCTGTGGTACCAGCACCTCCATGATGAACAGCCGCATCGATCTGAGTAAACAGCCAATCGTGCGGTGCTGATTGAATCTGATGAATCTCTGCAGGAAGAGGGACCTCGGAACGAGTGCTCTTCGGATCCCCCAGACGATCGGACCAGCCTTTTGACAAGATGCAGCGAACATCCGCTTTCTGAACTGATTCGACGACTGTACGAGTCAAAGCAGCAGGATCCGAAACAACGATCGATCCAAAGCCAATATAAACAATCTTCTTGCCGTCTTCGCGTGCCTTTTTGATGAAGTTGGTGAGTTCTGTTGGTGGAGTCCAGGTCGACGCTTCGTTCAGGAACCAGTATCCCGTGACTCGAATCCAGTCGGGGTAATCCAGCGGGGGCGGGACAACCGATGGTGAGTAATTATACAAGAACGGCACCTTGTTCGCTTGCATCTTGTCAAGAGTCGTGCCTCGAAGTCCTAGCTCCATCTTCCGCCATCTATTTACCTGTCCGGATATAGCCCGCCAAAATACATTGTCAAACATAACGTACGTTATGTAATTATAAGCACCGCCCATTTTGTGCTCGGGAACAGCAAATGCATGAGGGTAAGCTCGTGTACGTGACCAGGGCATGGTGAAGGCGCGGAAATACGGAATACGAAGAGCTTCAGCGATGTGAATGCCGGCCATTGCGCTAGGAGATTCAATCAGGACATCACTGTCTTGACAAGCATTCCAAGCTGAAGTCAAAAGATCGTCGATCCACCCTCGAAACTTGGAAGAAGCTTCCTTCAAGAATGAATAGGTGAACATTCCATTCTCGACGCAGATTCTCATCAACTCAGCCGGGTCGCCCTCAACAGATGCAAAGTCAATTCCATGCTGGCGAACCCATGGCTCGAATTCAGCATGCGTTGCAATTTTCGGCCGGTGACCTTCCGCAAGTAATCCTTTGCAAAGACCAATGTAAGGCTGAACATCTCCTCGGGAACCAATAGTCAAGCACGTAATCCGCAATGATTCCGTGGGTTTGAAGTTCACAATGGAAGCGCGCGGGTCATCAAATATTGGATGTACCTCCTGCGAGTCTTCTACCATAGGCCCCTGCATTGCTTCTTGGAGTAATTGCTGTTCAGCCTTTGCAGCGTCCGCCTCATCTTTATCCTTTTGCATTAATATACTGGACTGCGCAAGAAATCGTACCGACTCGAGCCTATGATGTAGTGTAACTGCGCAGTCATCACGAGAGTCCGCGGTATTGAACTCAAAGAAGAGCTCTTCATGGCCGCGAATTATTAGAACAAGGCCTTGGTAACCGAATCGAAAGCCTTTCTCCTTCTCTACATTCTCAATGTCTTTGATAGGAAGAATCATTTTCGTCCGAGTCCCAGGCAGCAAGCTTCTAAAGCAGAATTTGCTGTTTCCTATGTAAATTTTACCATAAAGAGGCAGGACCCGGTGGAGATATCCGTAATATGTGGCTTGAAGCTTCTCGGTGGGTGGGAGCGCAAAGTGTGCGCGGAAACGATCACCATAACTGCCACTTGTCTCTGCATCCTCGCCGTCAAAGTATCGTTCCAGAGCAGGATCTTCACCCTCAGCATAGTGCTTTCCTCCGCCTATCCACATACCAGACACTTTTTCAATATATCCCATGGATTCGGTTGCCAAAAGACTGCTCATTTGTCGAGAGCGGCTTTTCAGGTATTCTGCGAATCCAGCTGCGCGTTGTAGAGGATAAGTGCCGGCTTTCACAAGTTCGTGGATAGTTGGAGCTGCAGTAGCGTATGGTTTGCGTTCAGTTGAAGCGTCTTGTTCTTGGTTTCTCGAACTTTCTTTGCCCGTCTGCTTGGGCTCAGTCAAAACATTTCTAGCGGGATTGTCAAATGATACGCCATCGAGAGAAGTATTAGGGCGTAGGCTATGAATTGTAGGCGAATTGAAAACATCGTCTCGGGTCAAGATCTGACTAGCAGTGACGATGGTGTCTGGGTGTGATTGCAGGCTGAGTGAAGACTCTGTTTGGCCCATAGATTGCACGAAAGAGTCGGATTCCTTATTTTGGTCAGAAGTCTCACTCTTTTGAGCCGAACTGGATTCAAGCTTTGCGTTTGGTCTCTCCGATGCTGACGAATCTGCTCGTCGACGGTAGCTTTCACTGACTACTTCGTTCAACACCTGTGTAGCGGCGGGATCCTGGGTTATCCTTCGTGCTGTTGAGTCGTTGATCAAGCCTTTTAGCACCTCGAACGCGTCTTGTCCAAAGTTGAAAAACGAGAAGAAATGCTCATCGATCGCATAGGTTTCGTGTATATCCACCACTCTGATTTTGAACGTCTGGGCCAAGTCCATCATAGGACTCTCTTCTATGTCTATGATATCCCCCAATGGTAGTGATATCTTCACCCGTCCTCCTTCGTTCTGTGAACGGAAAATGACCTTCTGCAAAGCCTTCACCCACTCGTTCGCACTTGATGGGCTGTCTGCCCGGAAGAAATATGACCGCTGGTCCGTAGTCACAGTAAATTCTCGAGTGTCCTTACCCTTCTCTTTGTCTGCAAGCGATGCGCTGATCCCATATCGCAAGTCGATGTGGCCGCTTGGAAAGTATAAGTTCGACGGATCCGCATAGTAAGAAAACACGTCGCCTTTCAAAGAAAACCAGTAACGCTTGTATCGTGGGTTCTTGCGACCACGTTTACTCAACTGTCCAGACTTAACAGCCACATTCGACTTTTGCGGCAGATAGGCATAAAAGCAAATATGGCCTTCGGTAATGTACATATATCCTTGCAGCGCAACGTTCTGCATAAGCCAACATGGATACTCTCCAATGACCGGCTCGGGTTTCTCCAAGCCGAATATTTCTTTTAATCGGATTGGTAGCAAAACCTTCGACTTTTGCTCGTCACTTTGTTGATAGTCGGTCTCTTTTTCAGCCTGCGCATGTTCTTCACTCGACAGCGCTGCGGGATCAAATCGGCTCTGAGCTTCGATCATCCGACTCAAGACGGGCGCTGTTCGAGGAGTCGTCTTGGTTTCTCGCGCTGGTTGCGATTCATCTTGCGGGCTTTGAGCTGTCTCGGTAGCCTGATCAGATTTGCCCTCTTTACCGGTCCTTCTGGGCGCTATGCTTGGGACAGATCGTAATAGCTTGTTACCAGATCCCGTTCTCCGATGGCTGCTAACAGATCTTGTAGATGGTATCCTTGAGGGTCGTGCTTCTTGTCCAGCGTCCTGCGGTATTGTCTGCGACGAGGCAAGTTCTTTGCCAGGTTTGTTTGATAGTCTCCCAACGAGTCGTTTGTGTAACGGATCAGGCCGCTTTTTGCTTTCCGAATCGTCCCCGTCACTGTCACTGGACTCATCGAATCGAGAATGAAAATCGGACCTCGAGCCAGCGGCCGCAATCAAGGAGAATACAGACTGGTGCATATATGGCATGTCTCGACCAGTAAGGTTTTTAGGAGGCGCTGTAAAATCTTCCTGTTCATCTCCGTTGTTCTTGAAACGGTCCGGTACGTTGCTCGAGGAAAGACGATGGAGGGACTTGGAGAGCGAGCGGATTCTGTGAGAAACCCGCTTCTTCTCGGCGTCGTCGTGAGAAGCCATGTTTGCGGTTGATTGAAACGAGCGACTTCAAGTGAGGTTATAAGTGATTATAAAAGTGAATGCTCAAGAGTTCCTCGGCTGCAATCCGTTCGCTACAGAGCAGGCTTTGCGATGCTTTTTCGGCTCAACTGAGTTATTGAGGACAAATAGATCGGTAGGCGATCTCATCAAGGGATGTAATCGAGTACTACTTGATCAACGACTGTCAGAAAGAAATATATAATTAGCGATCCATTTTTATTGTCGACGAAGCAGACGGACAAGGGCTACCTACCAGTAACGTCCCAGGCAATGATCAGGCAAGGACCGTTCACGATTCCGAGCAACGATCAGCCAGCAGCTGTTGTCACGAGT
Source organism: Talaromyces thailandensis (assembly GCA_019828575.1). Taxonomy (NCBI): domain Eukaryota; kingdom Fungi; phylum Ascomycota; class Eurotiomycetes; order Eurotiales; family Trichocomaceae; genus Talaromyces; species Talaromyces thailandensis. The sequence goes on from JACVQZ010000164.1 coordinate 50,073, forward strand.
GTGGAAGCCATGATACACGCTAGTTCAGTTGTTCTTCTGGGCGGAAGCGATATATAAGCGCCCTTGTATGGGAGACAACGGTAAAACAACAATAAACGATGCGTTGTCGAGCAGGAAGAGGTCACTAATGCTGGATACACATGACGGTCGAGCCTATCAGGTGCAGGCCGACAGCCAATCAGAGGCCGCGCATGTGAGGGTTGCCAATCACATGTCAAACTGTCGCTTATGTCAGCAATCGATAAGGGATCGTTGCCTGAGCACTGACGTCTTTCTCCTTCTCTACTTGATAACTATCCCTCATATTATTATCAGAGTGGCTCTGAGCTCTTGACTTACGGTATACAGTCTACGAATATATCAATAAGGAACCGGCACTACCCTACACAATCAGCCGCAGCCAGCGAGAATTCCCGGGCCCACCATGTCTGGAGGCTCTCCTTGGCTCCGTGAGAACAGTGCAAGGATGCTTGCCCCTCTAGCAGGGCCGTCATAACATTTAACAGTGCAAGGCACTTGAGAGCTCTCGAACTAACTGCGATCATCATCTAAGTCGTCCTTAAAAGTGACTTACAACTCCTACAAGTTGTGGTTTCCGGGCCATTTTTTGCGTGCCACTGCATCCGATCTGCCTCCCGACCTTGGTGAACAGGAATCCCGGCTTCGCCCCGCGTGCGACCACATCGAATTATCCGACACGTAAACCATCATATCAAAGATATGACCATCCTGCAGGATGGATTTTGCTGCTGTATATTCTGCTAAGCTACCGCTGTACGGGGCATCGATCGACGGGTGGGCAATTTAGCGTCAAACGTTAATCAGACCACCCACGCATGTCCCGACTGCTCGTGAATCATCGAGTAGCGGCTTTTTAGACATGTTTCTGATGATCCCGTCTAGGTATTGCTGAATTCTGACTTCTGCTCCGTCGCAGCATCATCCTGCCATCGTCACCAGTCTCTTTCATAAAGAACCATAGTCGGGCAGCTTAGGACTTTGTGGAAACTTTCATGATGAATTCGAGGACGAGCCTAGGTGCTGGTATGTTATGCGATGGATAATCAGAGTCTCTCCTCAAGATAGGCCACCCCTCCTCGACTTAGGGCTTAGGGCTCAAGCTGGGCCACCATACAGTTGGACAAAGTCTACAAAGCCTCTCCTTGCGGTGTGTCTTCAAGAATAATTCAAATAATATATCGTAGCAAGATTGCCCATCTTATTTAGGCGAAGTGGCATGTATATATACGTGACGCGTGCCTGGTATATGCTGAAGAGTCAAGACTGTGCTTCCAGATGTCTGCAGCAACATTTGAAGCCTCACAAGAATATGTATCAAGTAACAAGGTTGCAAGGATAGCAATATATCATCTCATGGCCTTCATTACTCATTGAAACAGTGAAGGTTAATTTCTAATGACTTCCTAGGTATGTACATAGTCCTCTATGTTGTATGTAAAAAGTAAGTTGACCTCTACCTTAGTATTTCCACCGGAAGTGCTAGCTACCAGTTGACATGGATGTTACTTATTAAGGCTCGGAAACTGGTAATATATCTACATATTGAAACCCGGATATTGCGCTACTTGACAAGAACATCAACACAGTATTCATCGATCAATTACACTTAGTTGCCATCAATGGTTGACTGCCCAGGTACTTTTGTCGCCTCATAAACCTGCCTCCTGAACCAAGTCTTATTGGATGGTTTTGGTTAGACATTGTCTGTGTACGAAGCTTACAAGACAAACACATGCTGTTCTGTAAGTCCTAGAAATTGAATTAGACCGAGGGAGGAATTGACGACAGCTAGACTTCTTTTGGATTGTGGAGGATACGAATTGAGGAGTGACATGCTTCCGGTTAGTCTACTTTCAGCTTTGGGTAGAAGCAGAGTCCGGCGACAGTCCGCTCTACAGTTTACATTTTACCAGCGGTACGGGCTGCTTCTGTAGGCTTGCACCTTCTGTGTTCTGTAGTGCTAGGCTTCATCATGCCAGGGTCAACTCTACGCTAGACTTTGTCCTAGGCTCATCCCTAACATTTTTTACAAAGACCGCACAAGCCAATTGATACCCTCTAGTATTTGATTCTATCATCCTTTTCCATTGAGGTTTTGAGTAGGATACTGGCGTGCCGGGACATGTACATGGGTGTAGCTTTACAAGTACAGCAAATGACGCGATCACAGGTTGAACTTCATACATCGGACATTTGCAAACCACTTGAGTATACAAAATGCCGAGTCCAGGCACACGTGTTGGCAGGGACTAGAGTAGATTATCAAATGTCAGCCAAAACATTCAAGTACCGAGGATGTTCTCATTTCAAAATTGATTAATATTTGAAAAATTCATGCAGTCCATCCTCAACCACTATTTACTCCACGAGTAGCAATCGCGGCTTACGTTCTAGCCTATAGTTCAGCCCAAACTAGTGTGCCTATATCACTCAATGCATATGCACTTCACCCCCGGATTTCTGAAGAATCGTGATAGTCTGTCCGTGATGATTCCGCTACAAGAGGACTTTGGATGGAATCAACAAAAGCCACCCAATATGTACCCCTCATGATGGAAAAAGAGTCTTTAATGATGTCTTGTCCAGATGACTACGGAATGGGCCAAGATGGTTGCTGTAACAATGCAATGCAATGTGATCCTGACTGTAATATCCAATAGAAAGCAGAAGTATTCCCCATGTTTTTACTGTTGCCAGCATCGCATGAGATATTGGTATACATCAAGTTGCGGGGAAGAGAGCAGATTCAGGTATAAAGGCAGCCTTGATGCCCTGATGGATCCGTTCTCTTTCGTCACAGCTCACGGATCTCATTCTTCAAAGGCTACTCATATCATCCATCTCAATATATCATATCAGGTTTACCAAAGTCAATTTGAACTACTTCAAAATGATTGGAAAATCCTTGGCCGTCGCTGCTCTCCTCTGCCTCAGCCTTGTCTCCGCAGGCCCCATTGTCAAGCGCTCAGTCTTGACGGACCTGGAGACCGTCTACAGCGAGGTTGCAGCTCTGGACGCGGACATCACCAGCTGGAACGGACAGCTTCTCACAGCTCTCCCCTTGCTCACGGATGTCGACACTCTCGAGACCGACATCAAGACTGCCACCACCGACACGAACAACTCAGCTGCCTTTGGTGACGCCGACAGCGCCAGTATCGCGACTGAGACGGAGTCCTTGTCAACTCTCATTGTGAAGACTCTCAAGGATCTTACTTCCCAGGTTCGTTTCCTTTTCCTCCTGGGCGTGTAAGATATGTGTATTCTGTACATACTAATTCGACATACATAGGCATCTAGAGTCGCCGCCGTTGGCCTCACAAGTGTGGTCGAGTCGTCTCTGGAGGATCTCAAGACTGCCTCTGACGGCCTCATTACCGCTCTAGAGTCCAAGATTGAATCCTCCTATCTGCCCACAGCCACCTCAATTGCGGCCGCTATTGACTCTGCCTTTGCAACTGCCATTGCTGCATATGCCTAAATTACTGGATTAGTGAAGCAGGATGTGGCCACCAACTAAACAGAAAAGTTGAGGCAATTTTGGTATCATCTACTGCATCAATCGAAGTCTTATTTGACCAAGTCTCTGTATTCTGGGCTTTTCAGATAATCTTCTAGTATTTACCATATTCTAGGTATAGCATGAAATTTAAATACTCTTATTAAGGTTATATTTGCTGAACTAATAGCTCACGTCGTCATTTATAGTCGACATTTCTTTGAGTCAGAAAGACCGGATGCGTACAGTCAGGCATGATCAATCAACTACCATAATAAAAAGACAACCGGAATCAAAGGTCAAAAACCGGGGCTTAGCTAGACTTACAATAGCTCATTAATCAGTTCACATACGACGGCGATCATTGGACCATTGAATGATTAATTGTTGGAACTGCCATTTACCCAAGTACTAGGTGTAGTAAGATGTTGCATAGTTAGCTAGCGTTTTGCAAATAGGATCACGTAATGCGTCGAAAGACGCGGAGCGGAGACTCGACATTAATTCATTCTGTTATATCCCCAGGATTCAATGTTGTACGATATGCATGGCTCATTTCCACATTCTTCTAGTTTACCACTCATCGCAAGCCCTTCCAGCATGAACGGCTCAATCACTATAGAGTTAATGCATAGCAACCCATGGATGTGACGGTATTAAATTATACTGGATGGAAATATCTGAATTCTCCTCGCGTTTCTTTGCTTTTAGGACATTGTTTCTTTTCAAGTAATGGCTCTATTGACCGGCGAATCTGTCTCCTTCTAGGATCAATCTGTGGAAATTGCATTCGACCATATTGAATATCAGATAGAAGCCCCGAAGAGGAAATCTTGAGAACACTATCATCGGTGGAGTACTCTTTCATTGCTAGTTAGTCGAATACTCCTTGCTCCCAAAATTCGCCTCATTCTCGCGCTTCCAACTAGCGACACCGGTTCAAGAATACAAATTGAGCCGTCCATCCAGAATACGGATGTGCTGCTATCCCATTAAAAGCCGCAAATCCGGTGGCGAGATGGCTGTTGGCTGATTTCCCAAATAGGAAATTCCCGTGAAAGCGATGTTAGCTCTGAGACATTCGACTCGACTCATCCACTCAACATGAACACTGCACATACCCGAGACTACTTCTCCTCTTTTTACTTTCTAGCTCAATGAGAGCGATCCGAGCAAATGCAGAAACTTCATGCAAGAGCCAGTATTATTCCTGAGCATCGTGAAAGTGTCTCAGTTGTGTCGTACGCCACATTCAAGTCTACGGGTAATACCTCGGCCATAAGAAACGTCATAGCAGCAATTCTTAGTGTAAACCGCCTGCTAAGATAGCATGTGATGATGTCTTAGATTAGATGCAAATGAATCAACATGGGGGATAAATTAGTCCAAGAGACTAAGGAATCCGGGGCTTGCTTTTGTGGGGTTGGGCCGGGGTAGTTGGATTGCAACGTTGCAGCTCCTGGCTGCTTTGGTGAATAAGTCAAGGGCGTAAGGAATTATTAGTTTATGGTAATTGGATGCTACTTCCATGGAGAAGTACAGTGAGAACACTTCTCCATCAACAGCGGAGAAAATGATTCATCACACGTGGTTCCCCATAGTTGTAATGGTCAATGTGGATTGACTCGACGTAGAGTTGTCGAAGCTAACACTGGCAGAAGAACCTGTTTATGTTCAGGCATCTATTTCATACTAGTATGCGCCTCCTCTTATGAGATTGGGTGGAATAATTGGAAAGGCAAGGATGTTGAGCACCTCATTTCCCACTAATCCACCCACTATCACAATGACTCTCTATGCACGCATTTCTCGCTCTGGCTTTGGGCTAGAGACTTTCGCAGTATTAAGATTAGATAATTAGAATATATTGAGTTGTACGTGAGCTGGACAGCTCGCAATAAATTGTAATGAGGGGATTCTTGTGTCTTATATAAACTACGAGGGAGACTTATTTCCCAGGGTTTCTGACATTTCACCACGGAACATACACATCTCGCCACTCGCTAATTTGACCTTTTAATTCTCTCGTTTACTCTGCAACGCAAGATGAAGTTCAAAACTGCCATCTCTGTTGTCACCCTTGGCTTCGCCGCGGGCGCTCTCGCCAATCCTACTCCTGTCAGCAACGAGCCCTCCCTCGTCAGCCGTGACTTGGCCTCCATCGAAAGTGTTGTCAGTGGCATTACAACACAGGTAAACAAGCTCGACACTGATATCAAGGCCGGTTCTCTTGATGCAGTCCTTTCGGACTCAACAGCTCTGGTCTCCATCATCGACGCCGGTATCACCACAGTGGACGCATCGGACGCTCTCTCTCAAGGCGACGCTCTTAGTCTCGCAAACTACATCTCCGGTCTCATCAACGCCGTCAATGCGACCGTCACCGATCTTATCGGAATATCATCAGCTGTCCAAGCGGCAGGCTTGGTCTCTACAACCTTGACGAATCTCCATGATCAGTACACTGCTTCCGCGGGCCTTGCTGATGCTATTACCGCCAAAGTTCCTACTTCTTTGCAGCCGCTTTCTGCTCAATTAGCGGCTTATATTACCACCTCTCTTCAGCAGGGTATTGATTACTACTCGTCTCTGCCTGCAACTCCGACGACTTCCAGCACCAGTGTTGTTTCGAGTACCAGCGCTACTTCTGCTACCACTAGCCCTACTACTGCTCCGGATACCACAAGCCCGGCCACTACTAGCCCTACCACTGCTCCTGACACTACCAGCCCTGCTACCACCACCCCTACTACCGCTCCTGATACCACTGGCCCTGCTACCACTACCCCTACCACCTCTCCTACCGACACTACTTTCACCTCAACCGTGACCAGCACCGTGCCCTGTTCCTCAACCATCGTTCCCACATCCACATCAGCACCCTCAACACCAAGTGGCTCCTCATCCGTCTCCTCACCGTGCTCCTCATCCGGTTTCTCAACTTCCACGACCACCAAACCCTCAACTCGACCCTGCAGCCAGCCCGTCGGCGTATCTTCTTCAACCCCGGCTGTTCCAGGCGGCAGCACCACCACTAAACCATGTACATCACTCTCCGGTACAGGAACAGCCCCTGGAGGTGGTGCTCCAGGCGGCAGCACCACCCAACCAGGTAGCTCACCCTCCGGCACGAACACTACCCCTGGCGGTGGTGGTGTCCCAGGCGGCAGCACCACCCAACCAGGTAGCTCACCCTCTGGCACAAACACCGCCCCTGGTGGTGGTGGTGTCGCAGGCGGCAGCACCACCCAACCAGGTAGCCCTCCTTCCGGCACAAACACCGCTCCTGGTGGTGGTGGTGCTCCAGGCGGTAGCTCACCCTCCGGTACTAACACACCCCCTGGTGGTGGTGTCGTCCCCGGTGCCAGCGGTACGTCAAAAACTTCCGGCACAGCCGGCCCTTCGGGCACCGAGCCAGGTACATCGGTGCCTACTTACACCGGCGCTGCTTCTGTGAACATTCCTTCTTATGGTGTGGCGATTCTTGCTGCTGTTGCGTTTGCCCTCTAAGTCCTCCAGGCTGTGTCTACACATGTAGAGGTGTATGGGATCAAGGACAACTCATGTACCCTTCGTAATATCAATTCTATTAATAATTAATTGACGAGTACTCGATTATATTTTACATCTAGCTCTGCAGTAGGAATTATGTGCGTAGGTATAACACATGTTCAAGGTAGATAATCTAAGTATCTAAGTGAAAAAAAAAATTACAGTTCGCTATTGCGCTGCTGAGTCCATCCACTCCAACTCACTGGCTTCCCTAGCTGCAGCTTATCGTGCCATTCGTTCGTCATGAGTCCAGCGACATTCATTCCCATAAGTGAGCTGGTTTCCATGGTCGATATGAAGCTTTCGATACCGCCGGTGTACCAGACATTGTTCGCAAGTTTAATTTCTTCAAATGTCAAACGCGGATATTCATAGGGGTAGGAGTGCCACGTCTTCTCGTGGAACCAGGAAACATCGTTGCGTGAAAAATCGCCAATTGTGCCGTCTCGACTGGACTGGGGTATTTCCACACCAAGGACCGAGGCTACAAATCCCGCTGTGAGCTTTTCGGGTGAAAAGACTTTGTAGACGTAATGTTTCTGGTGGGGGTCCTCTGCAGGCGCCTCGACGATGCGCAACAGGCTGATGCTCCAGAAATCTGCCGGGCCAACGCCGTCCTCGCATGAACCCAAGTCCATACCACGAGGTAGAGTCGTTAGGATCATCTCCGGTACATCTTTTTGTTCTGACAGGTCGAAGAACTCTGGAGAAATCTGGTGGGGAGAAGCAAACAATGTCACGAAGAGTTTCACGTACGGGATTTTGTCAGGGATTTGTTCGAGCGATGGCGATACCTCGATGTTGCTGTATTGATAAGGTCCTGCGATCACGACCTCATCAAAGGTACGGCTTGAAATGCCGTCATCGTTACTCGAATAAGAAAGGGTTAACCTCTCTTCATCATTCTGTTTGATGGCCGTCACCGTAGAGTTCAGCCTTAGATCGGCACGGGACGAGTCTAGCATTCCAGCAAAGATACGCCAGTTGCCGTCCTCGATCGCAACAGCACCATCAGTTGCCATGCATACCATAGCCTCGAGACCATGAATAAGACCCAGATTCTGACCGTAGTTCACTCTCGTGCTTGATTGAATAATATCGTTCGAAAAAGATTCCGAGATGCCGTTCGTTTCTAAGTACTGAGCACCAGTCACAGCGGTAGCCTTGTGAAGATCAAGGGCTTGCACAGTCGCGGATAATGAAGAGAACGGAAAGTACGGCGGTTTGTACATTTCTAAAAATTTGTTGACGGTCTTCTTCATTAAGCTCTGTGTGCGAATCGGGGCCAGCCCGTAACGCCATAAAAGCTTCGCCATATCCCACCAGCTCATTGAATGACCCTGCAGGTAGACGAAACTGGAACCATCCCAGATGCCGAGCATGTTTGTACTATCTTCAGGTCGATCGCCGCCGGCACCTGAGATTCTGAGGCCTAGCTCTTTTGCTGTGTCCATCAGATTATGATTGACCGAAACGAATATTGAAGCCCCTAGTTCGATTGGGAGAGAAGGGTCATCGAAGACATTGACGGTAGTTGACCTGCCCCCAATGTAGGCTTCACGCTCAAAGACTGTGATATTGATTGGTACTCCAGCTAATTCGGAAAACTTCCGTAAATAGAATGCAGTAGAAGCTCCCGCAGATCCGGCACCTAGCAAGTATCAGCGCATGATTTGGACTTTAAGTCAGTGGGTAAATACCAATGATTGCGACATTGCGTGATGCCGTCTTGTCTTCAGGTCTCAAGGGTGTCTGGCCGTTTGTGTCTACACCAAGAATACAGACACATTCAACGAGGAGCAAAAGCACATACAAGAGTCGCCGGATGAAGTCCATCGTGATTCTGGCTTTTCAATCTAGGTATGGGAGAAGATAGAGGACCAAGTATGCTGAAGAAAAACAGAGGGTATATTGGCTAAGGAAAAGAAAGAGAAGTAGAGTAAACTAGTGTCAAGGGATATGGAGAAGGTCAGATATAGCCAGGGCTCATGGCCGATGGTATCTGTGCATCAATTGATGCTTCAATAAGCTCCGGTCAATAAGCTCTCAATAGACGGTGAGATGGACCTTTGGATTGATGTATGATGCCTGATTGATATGTCAGATGAAGTTCAGCATGACGGACTCAATGATCCAACTGAGTTCATTCAGCTTGTCTATGACGATGGGTAGCTCGATGACCGTGATGCTTGCCAGAGCTGAGGTTGTTTGTTGAAAGACTGAAGGAAGGAAGTAAGAGAGTTCGGGGGCAAGACGGAGATAAGATAGCAAGATCGGGCGCGGGCGCTAAGCCTTTTCTGGATGGCGGGCGGTCGACCCATCATCGAATCTTTTTTTCTTTTGTTTAGTTTTTCGTGAGAATATGAGAACAGATAATTAGAGACGCTCTACACGTGTTTTGTGTGCGCGCGTCTGTGGACGGTCGAACTTGAAATTGGCTTGCGTGTTTCGTCTGGGCGACTCTCATAGAAGCGGCCATGGATCCTTACGATAGCGACTCATCCTTGGAGGATGCGGGGGACTACACAGAGACTGGAGTATTACTGGGTTATGCCAGTACAGAGCAGACTGATGATACAATCAGCCATCTTGGTGGCTGGCCGGTAAGTGACCCTGACTTCTCTTCTGTCGTCATCTGAAGAGGCGTGTAGCTGATTATTCTGTGACCTTCAGACATGGCTCGACGAAAATACCCCTCCTCCCGGCGACTTGGCCAAGTGCAAAGTTTGCAACAACCCAATGCTATTGTTACTTCAGCTCAATGGCGACCTACCAGAACGGTTTCCCAACGATGAACGATGGTTATACATATTTGGATGTCCACGGAAAGCTTGCAGCCGCAAACCCGGCAGTATCAGAGCTCTTCGAGGGCTTCGAAAGGTGAAGGGTCATCCTGAGATACAAAAGAAAGAAGAAAGCAAACCAAAAGAGATGTCTCCTGCGCCGAAAAAAGATATTGGTGCTGCACTGTTTGGAGCCACATCACAAGGAGGATTATCATCAAATGCGAACCCATTTTCTACATCGTCATCACCCGCGGCGCAAAACAACCCTTTCGCACCACTACCACCTGTATCTACATTGGCCGCAAAACCCCCACAAAATCTAGCAAATAATCTTTCAGAAACTTTCGCCGCAAAAGCGCGCATATCAACGCCCGAGCCCTCATCGGAACCGGTAGCTGCAGGACCTGTCGTACCCTGGCCCGACAAATCAGCTTTCCCACCTCCATATACGGAACATTACCTCGACGCCGATTACGAAACTCTTTCCCGTTCGCCAACTCCTACCATACCAACAAACACAACCGTGGAAAATGTCGAAGAAGAGGCAGGAGGTGCTGTTGACGTCAAGGACGCCTTCGAATCGTCCATGGATAAAGATTTCCTTCGCTTCTCGACAAGACTGGAACATAATCCAGAACAAGTCTTAAGATATGAATTCGCCGGTACACCGCTATTATACAGCGGCACGGATGCCGTCGCAAAGGCGTTTCCTTCTCACCAGACCCAAGGACGCGGAGTACATGTAGCTTCGAGCGCTGGTACGAACAACCGTATTCCTCGCTGTCCCTCATGTGGTAGAGAACGTGTATTTGAGTTACAACTTGTTCCGCATACTATCACAGTCCTAGAAGACGGGCGTGAAGGTATTGGTCTTGGTAAGGACGACGCTGGAATGGAATGGGGAACAATTATTCTAGGTGTTTGCGCCGGTAATTGCGGAACCACTAAGGAAGGAGATTTGGGTTGGAAAGAGGAATGGATTGGTGTGCAATGGGAAGAGACGAAATGATTTCAAGGAGCAGCAAGCACCGTCATACCCCGGCCTTTCTGGACATGCCCGGCTAGACTATTCAACCGGCGAGTTTATTCATTGACTGAAATTGTGTACATTCGTCCTTCATCATTCATGATCATGAAAAAAATCACTTAAGCAGAAATTGTAACATACAAATGGTCATCACCTTGACTAAACGCAAGCAGATTGCAATGATGGAAACGCCAGCATGGACTTAGGGCTACGGGAACAAAACCCTATCAATAACCCTATCTTTCATCTAGTTTCTTACATAAGATTTGACGATGTACGCATTGTATGTACAGTGAACTATCGATAAACTATAGATCTACTATATTTCTTATGATTAAAATAAAATACCTGCAACACCTTCAACTTTGCGGTGCAATCCACCTCAGTATCTGTCCGTATTATGCTCTAAGATATCGACTGCTAAGGCCATGAGAATCATGAAGCCGATGATACGGACTGACCAGCCAATTCCAAGTGGGGTGCCGTTAAGATATTTCAATAGACGACCGGTATGACAATCCCACTGATGCTAGATCCAGATACAGTAAGCCCGAGGGCAGGCGCACGCTTTTTCTGAAAATACTGAGACACAGCGGCGAAGGCTGGGAACTGTAATAGGCCCATCAATATACCCATCAAATCGCCTTGGACAATCATAAACTGCCAACATGTCTTGCACAAACTCAACATCATCATTGCGAAAATGGATGCAATCGTTGCTGGCTGGATGACCTACCACAGACACAACTCATCATCAATATATCAACAACGAAGCCCCTGAAAGAGTGAACACGTACCTTTTCGCCATCTCAATCAAATAGCAGGCCCGCCAGACTTTCAATAAAAAGAAGGCAGAAATCGCCCTGTATAGCCGGTCCAGGAGATATTAGAGGCAGACTCGCCTTGCAATTGATGCGTAACGGAGGATTCTCCAAGTGTGCCTAAAGGGGCTGGAAAAACACAAACGTGCAGAAAAAGATGGCAGCGGCACCGCCAGCGACGAGCCATGCTCTCGTCCCACCTTTAGGTGCGTCGAACATTGCCTGTTCATCTTCGAGCTCGACCTTGGTAGTTGGAGGTTAGAGATTTGGTTTCTCGTTGAGAGGGGTCTCGATGTCAAGCAGTTATCGACTTATCATCAACTTAGGGCAAGTCAAGCCGTCAACTTAGGGCAAGAACACGGCCAAAAAGGGAAAGGCGTACCGTAGCATATCTCCGGAGTCGGACTCGGCTGACAGACCCGGAGAATGGCGAGCTTTACGGCATAAACACGCAGTTCTCGGGGTTATCTCAGCGTAGAATATGTAACCATCTCCTCTTCTTTCTCCAACTTTGCAGTATGTAATGTGAATCCCGATAGTCACTGTATTCGAGCTCCGATATTGGTGTTATCTCCGACTTGTTTATTCACTGCCGATTGGCAAGGGGTTGACCTTTCGGTCATGACGGGATTGGGAGGCCGCCGCAGACGGCCAGCTGTGTATGTCCGCCTAGTCCATGATACCTCGATCGATATTCTCCGAACTAATGAGTTCTCTCTAGATCTTGTGTTTTGTGCAGAAGGAGAAAGATAAAATGCAACCGTGGGAATCCGTGTAGCAATTGCGTACGGTCCAGAAACGCGACATGCATCTATGAGAATGTCCCGTCTCCAGAATACCGCATCAGCCAAGCGCAGCAGACTTCTCACAATGTAGCGTATAATTCGAGAGAATCACTTCCGTATGATATAAAATCTACCACGAGCGGCTCGACATTTCCCAGCAACCAGTCCAGCTCCCGACTCGACGAGTCAGCGAGTTTATCAACAGAAACGAGCCAGCAGCACCCGGCTCGTGACGAAGAGGCAATAGGACTCAAGCTTCGAATCAAAGAACTCGAGGAACAACTATCAAAGACAAGTCTGGCGCCAGGGCAATTACCTGTGGTAACTTCATATTGGAACATCGAAACGACAACTTCCCATATCGGAGGAACCTATCATGTTCATTGCGAGAAACTACCCGGACAGAACGAGAGTGTTGCTCGTGGTATCACCCGTAAGTCGCGTTTGTTTGGACAGAGTCATTGGGAAGTCAATGCTGCTCTTATGGTATGTTGGGTATCATAAAAGGCCACCGATTTCAAAGTAGGAGAATGAATAATTGATAAGTGTCAGATCCGCGACCTCCTCGAGACAATAGAATCTCATCTCCCCCAAGCAGCCCTGAAAGCAGGGCCGGGTATTGAGATGTGCAAGTCGTTAGCAAGAACCATCAAAGCTCGACGAGCACCTCCATGGCCATCGCCACCCACGCTAGACCTCCCTCCCAAAGCGGTCTCTGACGGGTTATTAGATTGCTATTTCCGATCCAGTGAGTCCGTATACCGGATACTGCATATTCCAACCTTCCGACGAGACTATGAAGCATTTTGGATATCCAATAATCCACCCGATATCGGGTTTTTGGTTCAGATCAAACTTGTCCTTGCAATAGGCTCCCTGACATACGACGAGCGATTCTCGCTGCGGACATCGGCCATTCGATGGGTCTATGAAGCTCAAACATGGCTCTCAGAACCGAAATTCAAGTCCAGGCTGACCATTCAAGTCCTGCAGACTCATCTTCTGTTGCTTATTGCCCAAGAACAAGTCGGCGCCCGCGGAGACTCAATGTGGATTTCGATTGGCGGACTGCTCAGAAAAGCTGTGCATATGGGCTTGCACAGAGATCCAATCCATTTACCTAAAAGAACTATATTTGCCGCCGAGATGCGTCGCAGGCTGTGGAATACGATTTTGGAAATGGCGTTACAGTCAAGTCTTTGTTCAGGAGGTCCGCCGTTCATATCTCTGGACGACTTTGACACCGCGCCTCCTGGGAACTTTGATGATGACCAGCTCGTTGTTGATGATCCTATACCAAAAGTGGAGGATCAATTCACACAAGTCTCTATTGCGATTGCGCTTCGAAAGACGTTCCCCGTCCGTCTTGCTGTTGTCAGATTTCTGAATAATCTTCCTGCGTCCGGCACATACGAGGAAACTCTTCGACTCGACACACAATTCCGCACAGCTTACAAAGCTCTGAATCGGACTCTGCAAGCATGTAATCGGTCATCACCTCTTCAGCCCTCGGGCTCGCTTCTGCGATTCGAAATGCGAGTCGTGGACCACATCATGCTCCGCTACCTATCCTCACTGCATCTTCCATACTTCGGCCCAGCCCTACACCAAGCCACGTACGCATTCTCACGGAAAGTCGCGTTTGATTCATCTCTCAAAATCTGGCGACTAATCCACCCATTATCTTCACCAACATTGACAACTACGGCGGCGAGCCCACGTCAAGATTCAGACACCCTAGCACGCCTCTCAACCTTCAGTTCCGGCTTCTACCCCCTTGTAGCAATCAACGCAGCCCTCCTGATCATCGTCGAAATTCAAGCTCAATTACAAGAAGAAAGCCTCGGCCCTATCTCTATTCGTCCCGATTTATTATCCGTGCTCGAAGAAGCAAAATCATGGACACGCCGAACCATCGAAGCAGGCGAGACAAACATCAAGGGCTTTTTACTCATGTGCGTCATGACAGCGCAGATCGAGGGGCTGATGAATGGGTTAAGTGATAATGAGCGTGCGGAAGGCTTGGTTAAGGCTGCTGAGGATTCGATTGAGACGTCTTTGCCGATATTGGAGGATATGGCGGCGGCGCTGAGGAGGGATACTGCTGGTAGTGGCGAGGAGCAACAGGGGTTGATGCTGGATACGCCGGGGGATATGGAGGATTGGAGTTTTATGGTGAGTCATAAGGACTGCTTTGACTGTTATGATGAATCATTGCTGATACTCGGATAGACACCCGACGCTCTGTTAAATTTTGGTGACGATGATTCAATAAATTGGGTGCTGAAGGATGGTATGGACATGGTGCCGTCGCTTTGGTAGGGGTGTCATGCAAAAGGTTTGGGCACGTATCTGTGTTCCCCGAATCTTCCACGTCAAACAGATATATACAGTATTTGGGCTTCATAGTTGTTCAGGCAAGGATATCAATCCAGCTCGCTATCACTACCAATATAAACCTTCTTCCTCAACCTCCACGTCCCATTCTCCTGTCTCCCTTCATTCTGATGCAGCGTGCTCGCATCTTCAATAACTTTCAAATACGGCATCTTGCTTGCCGCTCGCACGCGATCCTGTAATCGCCGCAGCTGCTCATTCTGTTCTCTTTCCATTTCGTCGTTAGCCTTGTTTCGGCCTTCAGCTTTGTTCTTCTTCGACTGCGATATTTGAGTGATGAAATCTTGCTCGGCGTTACGGGCTGCATAGTACTCTTCACTAAAAGCCCAGTCCGGGCTATCTATCATTCCCCTCACGAGGACGAGGCTTTGTCCTTGATTGATGGCATCATGAATGGAAGAGCTTGGTATTGGACTGATCAATTCTAGTCTTAGTGCGGATACGTCGATTGAGCGGACGAATGCAAGACCTAAAGAGCGTGAGGCTTTGGGATCTAACGGAGTGCTACTGCCTGCGCCCCAGAAGAGGTACGGAAGGCCGCTGTTTGGACAGCGAGTGATCCTGTCATTTAACAGCTCTTTCATTCGTTGATTGCTTTGAGCAGCGGATGCTTCATCGGCGTTGTTCTCTTCGTTATCTTCGCTCTGGTCTTCACTCATTGCGTCAACTGGCTCTTCTTCAGTGCGACTATCGACACCCGGGTTTGCTTTGCTTTCCGAGCAACCCGGGATTGCGCTGGCGTTTTCAACCGCAACGACGGCCACAATTGACCCGTCTATTATATCTCGTAGGACTTGCGGGCTATAATGGTTTCCCAATACCATAATCCCAGCTATACCCGGCTGGGGACCTGAATAACTGACATGTATAGGTTTACTGTGTATCAGAGGTAAGTCGTTCCAAAAGGCACCCAAAAGACCTTTAGACTGCGTCATATGAAAGTAAGATTGCATCTGCATTGATCGTAATTGCGCGCTCGATCTTGTCACCATATCAATGGGTTGAGAAGGTAAAGTGGTCAGAGTAACACCAGCTTCTGAAGCTGCCTGTCCCAATGGTTCAACCACCTCGTTAGGGCCTTTTTCGCTCATGTATACAACGTCTGAGAGTCCGGTTGATCGTATTATCCAGGTAGCAACTTCCAGTCCTAGACCGAAGATCCAACCAGGGAAGTTTATAATCAAAGGACATCGCGGGTATGTCGCGGTTAATGCGCGATACTGATCCAATAGATTCATTATGGCCAAGGCATAATTATCGGGGTCTTCCTTCGGAGAGGTTGCGCCTATATGGTGGCACCGCACAATTTTTCCATAACGTGAATTATCCAAGTTTGGATGAGAGAAAGGGGGCCCGAAGCAAGGTTCGCGCAGATGCGCAAGATAAACATTTCCCATGGGTGCAAATTCCGGTTGGCCGGGGTCAAGGTCGAGGAAGGCAATTCCATCTAAATTATCGGAAGTAGCATCTGGTGCGGGTGTTAAGCAATGGTTGAGCAGGTAGCGCCCAAATGTCGACTTTCCGGCCCCTTTCGGACCGCATATCAGGGCCCTCAATGAATGTGCACGTCGTGAGAGAGATTTAATCGTGGTGCTCCATTTCTTCTCCAAGTGAAGCGGACGCAATGGTCGATTGAGAGGATCGTCCGATGATGTATATACCTGGTTAATCGTAAGACGAAAGACAGCTTAATTGGCAGTTGAAGAAACTCACCAAAGAAAATGACCGCTTAAACGACCCGTTGAGGGTCGCGCTGTCTCCGACAGTCTTACTACTATTCCAAATCCGCGAATAGTGAGGCGACAGCTCTTTGAGCCCTTGCAAGTTGCTCGAACAAGACTGGAGTTCAATCTCCGCAAACCCTTCAACACCCGATACGCACTTGATGACGGGGAGCGAATGTGTAGATGGCGCGTATACCCGATATGTTGTTGTGGAAGGATGAAGTTTTGCACCCATCAAGCTGATGACACCTCTTTTCACCCAGATATCGTAGAGACCTATGAGAACCAGGGTCTATTTACGTCAGCCCCTGTATCACAGAAACAGGCGGATATGTTCGATCATACCGTCTTTTCCTTTAACCGCACACACAGCATATGTTCATCACTATAGACAATGTCCCTCTTTCGTAATTTGTTTCTTGAGAGGGTAAAATTTTCGGCGGTTGGAGCTATTCGTGAGGGAGTTGCGTGGCTGCCGATTGTAAGCCTTTAGCCTCGACAGGAGAGATGATTTGTGCTTACTCTATATTGTCGCAAGCATCTGTATCCTCCTCTTCATTGTAAGCACCAATAATCAATTCTTCATCTCCACTTGTTTCGCTTTTCAGTGCTTCTGCGGCGTCTATATTGCTCAATTCGAAAGCTAGGTCCGGCGAGACAGCTTTGACCGGAGCAGGTATGTGATTTCCGTTTGTTCTCTCAAAATTCGACGGCGCTACATCTTTGGAGGTCCTATCAGGTGATGGTCGTCCCTTTTTTGCCGGAGGGCCAGTTTCCTTATTGTCGATTGGCGCATTGTCATGTGAAGAGGCGATCTGTTGCAGCTGTTGTTGTCGAGCTGCTCGACGTGCGGCAATAGCGCTAACCGCTGAGCGAGGGGCTGCAGTAATATCGTCAGCAAAGAGGGCACAAATCAGCGATCCATACATACATACCAGAGCTCTGCTGCTTCTCTGCTTTCCTCTTCATCGCATTTGTTCTACTTATCAGTTGCGGATAAAAAAAAGTTGATGGCGGAATTTCTTCTAATCTCCGGTGGAGCAGCGGCTGGTCCGTGCGTTTTGCGGATAAAAAAAGTTGCCCGCAAGCAAAGTCTCCAATTATAGACATATCAATTGACACATCTACCAAGCAACACACTGATTTCCGGGAGGTATACGCTTATTCCTATTTATTCTAGCTAAATTACTTGCAATTGGCACCACCTCACTTTTTCCATCGCAATGGGGAAGCAACTGAGCGACGAAGTCGTCGTGTCCGACAGCGACGAGTCAATGGAAGATGCACCTGAGACGAGCAGTATGAACACAAAGAAGAAGAATGCCGAAGTCTCTCCTAACCAAGGAACTTCAGATTCAAGCTCCGAATTTGAGAGCTCAGACGAATCGAGCGCTGAAATACAAAACACGTATGTCTCGCATTCTGCTCCTCAAGATGACTGCTTTGCTAATAGCTTGTTGTTCTCAACAGCGAATTCTCGAAGAAGAATAAATTCGTGCCGCCTCCAGGTTTCAGACCAGCCTCAGCGAAATATCGTTCATCAACATCTATATCGTCTGCCCTCTCCAACCTCGAGGGCAAACAAGTGTTCCACATCACAGCCCCGTCACATTTACCGCTATCAGAAATAAAACAGATCGCATTTGGAAAGGCTACGTCAGGGGAACCAATCCTATCACATAAGGGTTTGGATTACGGTCTCGTGGAAACCACCCGGCAACAGAAGCAGAGCTCCGAGACTTTGCTGGTATACGACGAAAAATCAAACACATATTTGCGCAAGCCGGAATTGAGGAAAATTGAAAGCTACAACGTCCAAGAAATCGTACGTCTACCTGGATTGGATACACTAGTACCGTCCTCGCTAGGTGCGACAAAGAAGCAGCCCGCCGCACGACCACAGCCCAAACACCTCAGAATGCGCTTCCATCCCGTTGGAAGCACGACACTTCCCCCAGAGACAGTAGGCTCGAGCTCTGAGTCGGAAGCTGATGAACAGACATTCCGTGTCCCCGCAGCAAGCTCCAAGAAGGAAGCCGAGAAAGATCGCAAGAGAAAGACAGATGAACAGACTGGAACCGAGGAGAAAGACAAAAGGTCCAAGAAAGACAAGGAGCAATTATCTCAGGCAGAGTCACAAACCGGGGGCCGAGGAGACAAGGACAAGAAGAAGTCATCGAAACACAGAGATGAGACGAGTCAGGAGCGGAGAGCTCGGAAAGAGGAAAAGAAGAAGCGCAAGGCCGAGAAGGCGAAATGAACGACTATTAAGATGGAGTTTTGTAACGATTAGGAAAAGTTTCTATGCAATTTATGTGAATAATTAGAGCGTTTGGTTGCGTGCTTTAGGTTCGAAGCCTATCAGTCTCTGAATTCGGAAGATCCGGACTCTTTCTATCATCCTCTTTACTCCTTTTTTAGTATTACAGTAAACCATTGTATCGATAAACGAAAACTTGCCTATGTCCATCAGCGCCGTCTACGACGCATTGGGATGTACAATAGTATTGTATATCCTTCGTTATAAAAGCCGATCCGTTACAAATTAGCGAACAATCGGGCTTAATGACACATTGCAGTTCGTTATAGACATCAGATGCCTATCTGTGCCGAAAAAGCCGCTAGCCAATTAGTGACTAGACCAGTCTTGCAACCCATTCTCTTTTGCCCAATCATCACTCATCAAAGACTGACATCCATCGACATCATTATCAACATGCAATGAACGAAAAGAAGACCAGGATGAACAACGATGGAGGGAAAGAGGTACGCCACCTCGCGCAGAAAGGCCTGCCAGCACTGTTCAAGCGCCAAAGCAAAATGTGACCTTAGAGATGGCGGTTGCTCGAGGTGTGCCCGACGGAGTCTGTTCTGCGTTTATCCCAAGGGTCTGGGTCCAAAGGGTTCTTCTTCTGTCTATGATTTAGATGGTAGTCCGGTGAATTTGGGCAATTCACGAGTACTTTATCCGGCCGAGCGAGAGTTTCAGTCTGATACTCAAGGCTCAGTGGCCGGCTCTGCTCGGTCTGTGGACGACGTCAATAGCAGCCCTACGAATACCTCTCTGACGGCCTTCAATACACCAACAACGTCCAGACTCAACATTTCCAGACATGTAGAAATACCCGACTTCACGACATTGGAGCTTATTTGTCCTATCAAAGCAGAGGATATAAGCAACCGCTGGCTGAATTCATACGTTCCACTTCCCGGGCAAAAACAGAAAAATTATCCCGCCTCGGTCACGGCTTTCATGTACAGAATGCTCAAATCATATGCAGCTGTCACGGTACACGGACGGGCCCTCCCACCGTTCGTACATCCTTTACAGGTAACCGGAACATCGGCCAAGCTGCCTTTGTCGACCTGTTTAAGTCTAGTCCGGGTATGCGACAAGCCACGTCCCGGAAGCGAAGCATTCGCGGCGGACATGCTCCGTCGGGAAATGAGTACACTCTACGACCAGCGCGGAGAATACGACGACATGACCCTTCTCGCCGCTTTTCAGGCTTACATGATCTACTGCATGGCGCTATTCTTTACACTCAACCAAAGCTCTGACCCATTGCTTCGACAGGCAATGATGAATCTACAAGAACTCGCCTGCTCAACGAGTCGACAGGGCCTCATCTGCGTCTCCGAACAAAGACATACCCGCCCCAAATGGGAAGCCTGGATTGTCGTTGAGGCTAAAAGACGGACTTTATACGTAATGTATCTCTTTGACAGCTTGCTATCCGCTCAGGACGGTCTGCCGACTTTTCTGGGTACGGAGTTGTGTGGTTTACCTGCGCCGTCGGCGGGAGTGTTGTGGAAAGCTGGAACGAGGCAGGAGTGGGAAAGGGTGTATAATGTTCATCTTGCGGATTGGGTTGACGCGGGGCTGTTTATAAATGAGCTCTGGCCGATACCTGCGGATATGGATCAGGCGGGCGTCGTGGAGCGGCGAACGAGGGTGGATAAGTGGTTGGAGGGTGTGGATGAGTTTGGGACTATGATGTATGCTGTTACGAGTTGTACGCATGGTGGTTGATATATGATGTACAAGACATCTTGGATTTCTCCGCCGGAGAGGATGTCGCTCTCATACCAAGCTGACCGTTAAAGCCACTAAAAGTGATATTCTGGAAGCATACTCGCATTTCCAGTCGGTTGTTCGATGGCTACTTGAGCAGTTACCTCATGAACTCAATCGATGAGGTATCTCTGATATTCTTGATCTTCAGCGTACTCCTAGGCTTTACTATTCAGATTGTACAGCTATGGTCAAGCAGAGAGTAGAAGAGTTATGCCTGCCCATCCAAAGGTGAACGCTTAGATCGCTTGTCAAGGCAATGGAGGCGGTATGCGAAGCCTCTTCTAGAGCACAAGTTTTCCCAGGACTCGTCACAATGAAGCCACTCCTTGGCTCACCGTGAACAGTTAATCAGGAACAGGGCATGATCTGATCTTGAGGTTGGTTTCGAACAGAATTAGGGCTAGGAGCATCAGATGACCGGAAAGCGAAATAATAGCGATATAATTGGACGAATAGTTGCACCAATCAACTTTGAGACTTATATTTGAGATGGAGCTAGCCCTATCCATACTAGCGTACTACAACAGCAACAACAGAAGCTTGTGATGACATTGGCGACAGCCCACCTTCTCTTTTGCGAACAGCTGCAATATCAAAACCGCCTGGACTGGAATACTTCAGGCGGGCACTTACTGAAACGAAATATGCCTTGAATCGACTTGCGCAGAGGAACCCGCATCCTGTCCCGCAATGGATGCTTATCCAAATGACTACATTGTGCATAATCTGCCATTAGTACTGCTGTCGGGCATCGCACACGAGGATGACGAGTCAAACCCCAGTCCCGAATACCCATCACTTCAAGAAAGGGGTACAACAGTTGAGTCGGATTTCCCGTTGTTAACGGGACCACTTGTGGATAGTTTGCGCGCCGCCTTCATTGACCACGATGCTTCCGACGCTCCATGGAGACCGTTAGATGATGCTGGAAGGTCGAATGGAATTCCGTTGCGGATAAAGACCGTTAAGAGGGTATGATTGCTATCTACAAATACAACTTCAAGAGCTTTTGAAGTCGGAAGTCGGATTTTAAATCAAATACTGACATGTGTCTATGCTAGTCTTATCGCCTTCCCCCGCAAAAAGCAGAATTCCCTTCCGAAGCCGATTTCTCCTCTTCCTCTGTCGTGCCCGTCGTACATTCGCCAATCTCGCCATTGACGCCGGGCTCGTCAACCTTTCCCGATGGGATTCTTACACCCTTGTGGGTGCTGAAGCATCAAAACCTGATACCAGCCGCCACAATCAATGTCTTCCCATTAACGTCCGATCCCAGTATGACCACACTGAAAGATAATCAATTGAAGATAGAATTGAGGAATTTGAAAGAGTCCTGGAACGCTTCCGGTTATCGATCTCGCTTTGTCGTGATCCTTGTGGCAGAAGATGGCATTCCCGCACAGGAAGTGGAAGACCGACTTGCAAACATTCGCAGGGCCACAAATCTGGATCCTCGGTCTTTGCATGTCTTGAACCCCGACCTTTCGCCTGTGGAGGTAAAAGACTTTGTGCGCTCATTCTTGTCGTCTATTCAAGCTTCGCTCGTGGACTACTATCGAGACTTATCTAAACATGCACGGCGAAAACGTAACAGAGGGACTATACCTCCGCCAACAATTCCACCTACACAAGGAACGTCACAAACTTTATCAATGCAAGGCTGGAATGTTCGCTACGAATTTAAGCTCGGGGTCTTCGCCGAGTTTCGCCAGGAAATGGAGGCTGCTCAACGGAACTTTGAAGCTGCATACGAGACATTGTTTGGCCAAGAAGTCTTCGAATCAATTGCTGGATGGAATCCAAGGTTCGATGAGGCTCGAATGTTGGGCGACGTTCTGGCTATTCGAATAATACGTTGTTTACTTTGGACGAGCCAGCCGACTGCGGCTGTTCGATATTGGCTTAGCCACAAAAAGAATACAGAGGATATTGTCAGTCGCAGGGGCAAGGGAACTAAGAATTATGGATGGGAAGCCTGGGTTGCGCGATGGTCAGCGGTGATGGCCCAGCTCATTTCACGAGCTGAGCTTCCTGCGTTTTCGGCGGAATTTCTCCAGAATCCTGCACGTCTGTACGATTCGATCTTCCATCCTCCTGAAAAAGGCTTTTCGAGTGACGAAAATCTACTTGCTTGGGAGCATCTCCACCATCAAGGATATTGGCTCGAACTCTCCGCCAGACATACTGTTCGGCGTCGTAAGCTTGCAGAGCAAATCCCAGAGGAGCACAGAGTTGCTGCAGATCAAGCACCCGCATCGCAAGCAGTCACACAGTCGCAATTCTATGATACGTACTTAGCACCTGAACCGGCAGCAGAAGCTCCGAACCCCGATGGTTCCGGACTTGATCATAACAGTTTAATACTACAAACGCTCAAGGCATCTTTACAACATTTTGCTGCTCGAGATCAAGTTAGAAAAGTTGAAAGTTTAAGTCTTGAAATTGCACAATTCCACATCAATGCAAAGCAATGGCAAGAGGCATATGATATCTTGAAGCCACTCTGGCCTCACCTGACATGGAGAAAAGGCCACTGGTGGGATCTTATGAGTGAATTTGCGTGGACGTTGCGATCCTGTGCCCTTGAGCTACACGACATTGATACATTGGTTTGGGTTCATTGGGAACTCTTGAGTAAAGGTTTGTACAGATTTTGTCTTGCAATTTGACTACCCTGCTAATCTTCGATCTGTCAGTCTTACCTTCGCGAGCCACTTGGAATTACAACTTCCATGATTGTCTTGACGGGGCATCGGTTGGCAGTCCTAAACCCACCATAGTCCTTAAAGCTGAGGATGTTGTAACGTGTCGTATGTCTTTTTGATTCTTGAACGTCGTTGATACCGTCTAACAATCCCAGTGTCCGCTGCAATGGTTTTCCAAAAAAGCGAAGGCAATGTCGGTCAAGCGCTTCAGCTGCAATTGGCTATCACTTCTCATGCGCATCAACATGCTGCACCACTTAAGCTATCTGAAATCAAGATCGTATTCGAAGGTGGTCTACGCCCCATTACATTGCACGCAGAGGATATTGAGGATACGAACGATCCTTCATCACAAATCTATAACCTCAAATTACGAGACTCGGCCACTTCCACCGAGTCTTCTACACTATTGTCTCCAACCGGTCACATGGCTTCAATGATTGGACAAGCCCATTTGACTTTCAAACCTTCAGAGACCAGAGTGTTCAATATGACTGCAATTCCCCGTGAGCCGGGTGAATCTCGAATTGCTT
This sequence comes from Talaromyces thailandensis, assembly GCA_019828575.1. Classification (NCBI taxonomy): domain Eukaryota; kingdom Fungi; phylum Ascomycota; class Eurotiomycetes; order Eurotiales; family Trichocomaceae; genus Talaromyces; species Talaromyces thailandensis. The sequence goes on from JACVQZ010000164.1 coordinate 74,001, forward strand.
CTATCACACTAGCAATTGAAGAGAAAAACTTCAATTTCCTATATGTGATAACGAATCACGAACGAGACATGTCTTTCTGGTGGAGAGACGGCCCTCGAGGTGCGTACAAGAAAAGAATAGGCAAAGGTCGTGATACCGCATCATGCAAGATCCTTCCAAAGCCCCCGAACATACAAATCCAACTACCAAATATCAAACAGCATTACTATACCAACGAACGTGTCAGTCTGACCGTAGCTGTACAAAACAATGAAGATGATACTGCGGAGGTCGCCATGCAGATCAGAGTTCTTGGCCAACCTGATTCGCCGCTCAGGGTATCATGGTCTGACGAAGCTAACGACACTACCGAGTTTGGTGGTGTGAGCGTCGAAACTACAAATCACTTGAAATCGCGCTCTGTTGGGACTCTATCTCCAGCCGCTACTTCTGAGATTCCGGTCATATTATCTAATACGGTAGATGCTCTGGAATACGAGGTTGTGATATCAGTCAATTATTACTTAGTGTCCGACCCGGAGACACCAATATCCAAATCAATATCAGCAACACTTACATTCGTCAGACCATTCGAGGCAAACTACGAATTGGTTCCCCGCATCCATCCCGATGCATGGCCCAATCTGTTCCAGCTGGACATTGATTCTGACGGCGACAAAACCGACAGACCCGACGGTTTGCAGCAAAGATGGTCTGTCAGTCCAAAGATTGTCTCGTTTGCATCCGAGCCTCTTGTCATTGAGAATGTCAGCGTTGGTCTCTTGGAGGTACACGGCGGGGCGACATGCGAAATTGGCCCTGAGAAATTGACAACCCCAGAGACGGCCCAAATACTACCCGAAGAACTCCGAGCGTCTGAATTTATTCTCAACGTACAAAAGGCTAGTCTCGAAGACCGGCGGTCCGTGACGCTGGATCTTTCTCTCAATATAGAATGGCGCAGGCCTTCGTCGCCAGATCAAGATGAAAATGCTACTACAGTGACATCTTTAGCCATGCCACGATTCATGATACCCATGGGGGAGCCTCGTGTTCTCGCCTCCGCATCGCCATCCAAAGAAAATCCAGGACTAATACATTTGGACTACACACTCGAAAACCCGTCAATGCATACCTTGACATTCTCTCTTACCATGGATGCGAGCGAGCATTTTGCTTTCAGTGGGTCCAAGACAAGAGCTCTTCAATTGGTACCTCTTAGCAGACACAGAGTTCGATATAACATTTTTGCATTCAAATCTGGGATGTGGATTCAGCCGCATCTCGTTGTTGTCGACACTTACTTCAACAAAACTCTGCGCGTACTGCCAACGGAGGGTATGCGGGCTGATAAGAAGGGGATACTGGTATGGGTTGATTCTTATGACTCCTAATGAGTGAGCCTGCACGGGTCTGTGGAGTGTTTGCAGCCAACATATGTATATGACAAGTCAATATAGACAGCAATATGTTGTAGTTAGATAATGTCTTTTGCTTAGTACATACTAGGGATGGACCCTAACCCTAAACGATGTGGAGCAACGTCACAGATCGGCGAACCAGTCAGCCTCCGAAGGCGGTGAACGCGTGCAGCAATAATCACTTATCGAGGACGACGATTGCTGGGGAGGTCTTGCTTCTTGCTAACAACTACTAATAACGCTCTTCAGTTTACCCTACGTCGCAGCTTGATTCTTCAATTCTCGAGCTCTTGCAGAATGCGGAGTTGATTGCTTTCCCAGCTCTCACGCCGTAATCTGTTTGATTTTTGTCCTTGCGAAACCCCGAAGTCAACCGTCAGGCAAATCACTCGCTCGTCCTTCACGGATTTGGTTTCGTCAAACATGGCGGCGCAAGCAGCTCTAATCGAGGAAACAATTATTGGCTTGAAAAAGGCGTTGCGACGAGAAAATGAACGTAAGTTTTGCGTCGAAGAGAATTCTCATTTTGGTCGTATCTTGAAACATTCGCTGACTTGCTCCCGGCAACAGACACAGGGCCCGACGAAGCTATTACGCAGCCTACGAATCGAGGAAATAAATTACGAGCGAATGCGAGATATGTTCATGAAGGAGCCCTAGGATATTCAAATCCCCGCGACTTCTATAAACAGGTGTGTTCCATGTTCCATGTTCTCGCCCCGCTCGCCTCAACCACGAGCGTTTTTCGAGACTCTGCGGAAGCTGTCCGACTGACTTGAGGTTTGAAATAATTCTAGAAAATCGAGCATGCTGGGTATACTCGCTATATTTTACACCGAAACCCTCCACGATATGACTCCGAAGGTGAAGAAATTGATGGTGATGAAGAACCGGATACAGAAGGCGAGGCAGAGGCCGCAGAAGACAATCCTTTTGCAGGGATCGCACTCGAACGTACGTCGTAATCGATTTCTGACGTCTTTAGATGGCTAATCATCTTTGTATAGATATCCTCTGCCCACTTAAACAAGCTTCGGAGCTTCCCAACCATCCTACCCTATCCCAGCCCTACCGATCCAAAGCCCTGCCAACCATGATTAAAGCAATTGATGAAAAACTTCGAAGAGAACGTGCACTTCTCGCTCGCGCACACAATCTGCATCGAATCTTCTTGGGAGATTCAGTCTGGATGTCTTGTGGTGATGTAGAATCGAAAGAGGACCAGTTTATATTTAGACCGCGTCATGCAGAAGCTTCACATCAACAGCACCAGATAAGCGAATCGCAAATAGCAAATGGCCATGCGGAAAACCTCGTTAATGGCGACGATACTCAAACGGAGGCGGTATCGAGTAAGAGAAACGAACAAAGCGCAGGTGATGATGTTGAAATGACAGAAGCATCGGTATCTGAGATGGAAAAAAATGCAGAGAACAAGGAATTAAAACAAGAGGATTTTGTTTCTTCACTGAAAGATGTGTCGCGGCATAATGAAGGGCAGGAAGCAGATTCAACAGCCAAAGAAAACGATTCGTCCAAGAACGGCAAGCTTGATAAAAAAGATGAAGAACCCAATACAACACAATCCTCTCCACAAGCACCGGACGCTGAGGGCGGTGATACCGCCATGCAGGATGCATCAGAATCCAAAAGCAACGAAGACACCTCATCCCCCGAACCTCCACGACGAATGACCACCCGCGCACAAGCAAACGCATCCACCTCAAACGAAAACGGCGCCACCGGCAACAGCTCACGATACCCCTCCCCAGACGCAGCCACACAACTCTCGACGGCACATCCGATGTTCCTCACTTCCGACGAGATCCGTCCAGACAAAGACTTCGGCCTCCCCTCCAACGAAGCAGAAGATACCCGCCGCTTGCTATGGTCCTACATCCAAAAACAAGAAGAAACAGTCCGCGGATTCACATACATGCTAAACTCCTTACTCAGAGCCGACCATCTCAAAGAAGACGTCTTTGAATGGTGCAAGGCAGAGGGCCACATCGGCGAAATGAGTGATGGCGAGGATTGGTATGATAGAGAGAAATGGGGTCTGGCGGAAGGCGAGGATTTGAAGAAGGGTGCTGATGATGATGAGGTTGAGACTGCCGTTGTTGAAGAACGGACTACCGGGAAGAGAGGTCGTAGACGTCAGTAGTCGGTTCTACTTTACTTTTATTTTTTTTGCACAGTCATCATATTCCTTGCGACCAGGCTTGGACGCGAGGCATAAACTACATACCCTATTTACTTTTTGGCTTTGATAATGTGTATCATATACGGCGATCACGGATTTGGATGCAGGAGCTCAGGTGTCTTTTATTTTCTTGTTTTGATAGTTCAATATCATTTTTGAAAGAATTGTTGAAATCTATATACTTGAAACCGAAATAACATCAGGTCGTGAAATGATTAAATCGCTAGTCATTCGTTATTTTTCTCCTCCTTCTCCATTTCCTCATACGTACATCTTCTGACGGATAGGTTGAACTTCCAACCGCTGGTGTCGACTGTCGACTGAAGAGGTTACGCGACAGTTACAGCGGTAGAGTTTTGGTGTGTTCGATGTGATAGCACTGAGCTGTCCAGCGGATGATGTTTGGTTCACAACCAAGATCGCGAGTCAATCCGTGTTGTGATACTTTCGTTTTTAACGAAGATCGCACAACGGCACGTTCACGCGCAGGTGCAAAACTCGGACAACTTCAGTACATATCGATCATCTAGGAGCTCTTGGCGGCTTTAACCCTCTCGCGCTCGCGTTTGGCGTAGATTTCAGCGGTGAATGGGCTACAAAGTTAGCATCTCAATGGCGTCGGTATGACAAGACAGTAGACTCACTCCTCCCACTGCAACGCAAACCAATAGAGCACAAACACCTCAAGCGTCAAAAGAAGACCGGCGACCTTTCCATAGTACAAAGAAGTACCCAGAAAGCTCAACGTGCTACCCCAGTACATGGGGGAGCCGGTCACATTGAACGGGAATCCAGTAACGGGGGCATCCATCAAGATACCAAAGTAGTCTCCAAGATAGGTACCCGTCACACCGAGTGCCCACATGCTCGAGATGACGAGGACATTGCCGGTAGCAAACAGGCCATAGGCGATGTAGGGCTGGTGCACGGGTTCGTAGAATGGCTGGTCCTCGAGGGCTTTGAGGTAGAGGTGGTCACGGAAAATGCCTAGAGAGAAGATGACGACGGCGAGGAAGTAGCAGCCGTAATAAGGGCTGCCGAAGATGCGGGTGAGAAAGTGGTTTTTGTATTCTGCGAGTTTCCCCGGATTAGTCCAGGATAATCATAGTGTTTGTCGCACTTCGATACATACCCTGTCGCGCGACAATGCTAGATTCAAAATGATTAGTATACCAGTAATACGATCAATGTGCAATTGAGCAAGACCTACTTCCAGAAAATCGGGTTGAAAGCAATGGCCAGTGCAGAGACTATGTCAAGAACGTCAGAGTCGGAATCCTTCGCTTCTCTCGGAAGTAATCCGAATGGTCGCCCATCTGTAAACAATGACGGAGATTCAACTTACTCTGCAGACTGGGCTGGGAGAGGTCTATATAGTCGGTGATGGATGACATTGTGCTAATGGCGAAAGACGAGGAGAAAGGCGAGATAGTGTACTTGTCAAGAATGAGAAGCAAAGTTTGTTGGTCTCTTTTTATGTTTGCGTTCACATGCTAAGTTAGCTACGTCGATGACGTGAATGTGCCGGGTCACGGGGTTCGGCGGGTCTGTGGAGCGCCTTCCTTGAGCATCAAGACAACTACAACTACAACAACAACAACAACTACAAGCCTTGGATTACTCCAAGCACCCCGCCATGGGTCTTCACTGAGAGGACAATGGCCCTTAGCCGACGACAGCTTCTGCTCGCTGGCTTCAGTGGTTTTGTCTCCTGGGGCTTGGTTGTCCACTGGATACCCTTCGCGCGCTATCTAGGGTATGCGTTTGTCGCCGGTGTTCTGGTTACTTGTGTGTGCATCTGCAGCGCAATACTACTGACAGTCAAGACGAAATCTGGTATTGCCGCCAGACGTGCAACGGTACCCAGTTTACGTTTTCTAGCTGCCGACACGTGGTCCGGAGAAATCAGAGCCTACCGGAAAGCTACCAACTATGAAGCCAAATCGTTATATCCGCAATCGTTCGTGGTGTCGGAAGCTATCGACGAGCTTCTGCAACTCGCCTCTCGAGACTTCATCAGGTCGTGGTATGGGCACATCAGCAAAAACAGCACATTCATCAACGAGGTAGACAGGGCTCTACGCATAGCTCTTGAAAACATTCGCGACCGACTCTTGAGTGAAGATGTGACGTCCCTCGTTGTATCGAGAATTGTACCGATCTTGACTGCCCATATAAAAGATTTCGACCGCGCCGAAAGAGCTGTCAGAGGGAGGAATCTAGCTCGGAGTGTGACGGAGTCGGAAGAATTAGGTCTCGCAATTGCAAGCAAATACCGAGATGGGAGACTCCATCCGGCCATCGCCGTCTCTCTCGCAGACCAGAAAACGATTCAGCAAGACTATGTTCGCAAGCTGGTTATGGGACTGCTGCCACAACTTCTTCCCGATAACCTACTGACGAGTCGCTCGGTATCTGTTTTGATAAGAGAGATTGTCGCGTGTGCCGTGCTCCTTCCGGTGATAACTCTTTTGTCCGACCCGGACACGTGGAATCAAATTCTAGAGACATACGGACGAACTGCGTTGAACGACCGCAAGACAGTCAGGAAACTCCGTGCCGCTCTTGACAAACATGCGTCGCCTTCCAAGCCAAAAGGCTCGCCTTCCTTTCCGCGACTGGGCCCAAATGACTCGGAGCGCGCATTTGAACGATTTGTTAGGGCCATCAGGCGCTGTAATAATCTCTCCGATGCTAGGCAATTTCGTGCTCAAGTTGCAAGTCAGCTGAAGCGGGAGAGCATGGTCGAAGGACAAGACCAAGTCTACCTCAGGCGTCTCGAGACAGGGAAACGAGTTCTGGACCAGAAGGTCTCGAAGTTGGCAGCCAATGCGAGTATTCGTCGTCCGCCTGCAGCATTCAAACCGGAGGTCAGACGTGATAGCGTGCCAAACCACAAGGATGTCTCGCTGGTTGATTTGATGCACAATGCATCGGGTCTATCGTATTTCATGGAGTTTATGGATCGCCAGAATAAGATGAGCCTCGTCCAGTTCTGGATAGTGGTAGATGGATTCCGTAATCCTCTCGAAGACGATTTTGGCGACGAGAGTACCGCAGCTTCAGCGGCCTGGACATCTGCCGATGTTAGTGACATGATTCTTATTAATGAGAACTATCTATCAAAGCCTGAATTGAATGTGCTAGCGGAGTCTCGAGATGCAGTTAAGGTCTTCCTCAAAGCCGGAAAAAGAGCAACCCCAGAGCAATATCGGAAAGCAAGGACTGCCATACTAACGACACAGTCCACCATCCTGGAAGAGATGGAGAGCAAATACTATCCCAAGTTCAGAGACTCGGATTTATTTTACAAATATCTCGCATCCGACGAAACTTCACTTGCACCTACAGAACAAGAAGCCCCGCTCCGTGCTTCGACCCCAGAACCTCAGCAGCGTGAACGTCGACCGCTTCCGCCACTTATGACTCGCACTCAGTCTCACCCCAACTTGCAAAAACCAAAGGATCTTCGCCGAGCGGCAGTATCCAATGATGTGCAGAGCAATGGCAAGTTGTTTGACGACGTCGAATCTTCTCCGAGGCGGTCTGTAGACTCGGATAGATCAGCACGACTATTTGATGATGACTATGACACGGATCCCCTTTCGCATAGCTTCAGTATGAGCTCACAGAATGGGGATGCCGAAGCGAAGAATACAGAAGTCATTGAAAATATGGAACAAGCGCTTAATGAGATCATCGTGGATCAACCAAATAACGGAAAGTCTGAGGGTTCGAGGTTGTTCAGTGCAGTGTCTTCATCAACGTTATTCCCGGATGCAGAAAACAATTCAGCAAGAAGTTCTTTGGAAACTTCTCGGAATGATCTGAGGCTGGGAGAGAAGAACAAACCAAGCATCTCTTCTCTGGGGTTGATTGGTAACTCTTCAAGGACGGGTGTATTTGAGGATGAACTCTTTCCTGACGAGAAGAAATTCATCGAGGACGAGTACGCTGACCCGGAAGCAGATGAAAAGGATCCGGAAGATGAGATTCATCAAGCGGCTCCGGGCGACCTTGGTTTGACAGAAGCCATTGTAGCATTGACTGAGGAGATTGAGAAATTGAACGCACAAGAGTCGGTGTTGGATACGTTAACACGAAAAGCGGAACTCACCAACAACACGGCCGAATTGCGAATCTTAGGCAAGTCCAAAGCAAGTATCCAGCGCGAAATTCGTCGCAAAGAGATGCAACGACAGCAATACGTTATTCAGGAGAGCGATAACAGTCTCTATGGTCGCTCTACCATTCACATTCCGTCGATTATGGTTGGCAAGGAGGAGGACGGGAATGAATTTGCAATCTGTATGTACCAGCAACAATATGTCAAGATTACGCTAACATTGATTTAGACGTGATTGAGGTACGCCGAAACGCTGGGGAACAGATGCCTGCAGCTTCTTGGGCTGTACCGCGTCGATACAGCGAGTTTCATGAGCTTCATCAGAAATTGCGCATGCGATACCCATCCGTACGACAACTAGAGTTTCCACGTCGACGGATGATGATGAAGTTGCAAAAAGACTTCCTTCAGAAGCGGCGAGTGGCACTTGAAACATACTTGCAGCGACTACTTTTACTGCCTGAAGTATGTCGAAGTCGAGATTTGCGGGCCTTTTTGTCACAACAAGCTCTTCTAACTCACGGTGCACCGGCATCTGATGGAGAAACCAAGGATATTGTCTCTCGAATTTACAATTCAGTCGCTGACGGCATGGATGACTTTTTGGGCAATATTACAATGCTGGACCAGCTTTCCACCGCTGGGCAGAATCTTATCTCTGCGGCCACAAGCCAGCTCACGGGACCAGAACCTGTGCTTGCTACTGAAGATGCAATGACTGCTGCTGAAGCTGAGGCTGAACTGAATGCGTTCGAGGATCGCGAGCTCGAACCATTCATCAAGCCCATCTGTGATCTTTTCTTGGAAGCATTTGAGCTCAATCGTGGCAACAACTGGCTCCGAGGCCGCGCAGTCGTCGTGGTCCTCCACCAACTTCTCGGCGGGACTATAGAACGGAAAGTCCGCGACAGCGCAAAATCACTTGTTCAAGATGAAAATTTGCTACGATACATGACCCTTGCCAAGGATACCATGTGGCCTGGCGGTGTTATGCGAAAACCTGTAGTTCGCACGCCCTCACAGAAATCCAAATCAAAGAACGAAGCTAGCTTTATGCTGGCGGCTCTTATACCCGATCTTGCCGGCAACGTTGTCGGCAGAGCTAATGCGCAAGCAGCATCACGAAAGATATACGATATCCTCAACAATACGCGTTTGAACGCTCACCTGGTCTTTACCATCCTGGATGAAATAGTCCTTGTCTTATTCGGAGGGATAGATCCAGGACGCAGCCGGCAACAATCGACGGCGTAAGTAGCTGTATAGTTGATCTTTTATTAAGACTTCAATCGATATGACTGTTTCTTCTGACGTACTCTGCCATCGCAATGAACTTTTTGTGAGTAGCTACCGTGTAGTTATAGAGTAAACCGAGGGCATCAGCTCGTAAAGGTGGGGGCGGCGATAAGCCTAGACCGCGGAGGCCAAGAGCGTTACAGCCAGCGCCGTCTATCTTTATGAAACTGTCTCTTGAGACAGTCCTGAGTACTCTCTCCTCTTTACAACCTTGGAAGCCTCTCTACAAGATTGCATTCATACCAGACTGCCATCCACGCTCGTTAATTTAAAGACTCCCACTATCCGCTGACCATCAGAATTTATCGCCCGCCACTCTTTCGTCCGTCTGCCATCATATCCGACGCTGTCTATACCACCACCCCCTACCGATCGCGCGCAAGTGATAGATCCTTTCGCTGATCGAGACTTCACATTCCTTTACCGCGCGATTTCGTGTAGTGTTCGCAATTAGAAACTACTTGGCTAGCATTATACCTTTACGCAAGATGAGGTCACAACGCCGGCTGAGACTCTATGTGGTTGTTGTCGTGGTTTTCCTAGTGGCCATTACTTATTTCACGGTATGACATACCACATCTGTCTTGATTCAAGCCATGTACTGATTAAAGTTGCTCAAAGCAGACCGACACTGGCGGCGGAATACAGAGCCACCGCTTCTATAAGAAAACCGTCACAGCCATGGACAACGCGCACACTGCGACCACCAAGAAAAACACCGAAGCCAAAGAAGCCAAGGATCGATCGCATATACAACGACTCGATCTTGAGAATAACAACAATAACAACAATAACGGCGGCGCGCGCAAGACAACTACTGGTCCTCCGAGTAGCTACAATGAGAAGCAGGAAAAGCCAATTGGTGCAAGCCAGGGCAAGATTGACGATCCGGAGGAAATTTCCGTCGCTGGCAGAACCAAGATGTCCGTCCCGAAGCTAAAGGATGATCAAACTCAATTGTCTGAGAAGAAATCGGAAGCTGTGGATAAGACAGTCGACTCCAAAGCTGGTGTCGCAACCGAGGAGCATGAGGTATCAAAAGAGGAAGAAGAGGAACGAGAGGCTAAAGCCGAACTTGACTCGATCCTAAAACGGTCCCCAGGTACGTTTGTCCAAACTTCCCTATCCTTTTCTACAAGCAATAGGCAACTAAATAATCGCCGTCGCAGTCATCGTATTCTCCAAATCCTACTGTCCCTTCAGCAAAAAAGCAAAATCAATCTTGAGCCAATACAACATCGTGCCAGCCCCCTACATCGTTGAACTCGACAAACACGAGCTCGGCCCTCGTATTCAGAAGCTCCTGGGCACAATCACAGGTCGTCGTACCGTACCCAACGTCCTAGTCAGCGGCGTGAGTATAGGCGGAGGCGACGACGTCGAAGCCCTCGACCGAGATGACGAGCTCATCTCGAAAATCAAATCGATTGCAGGGAAGAGTATCATGGAAATTGTGCGCAAGCCGGCGGCGGAAGAAGAGCATGAAATTGCGCATGAGATTTGAGATGTTTATCTCTTTCACTTGATATTTCTTCGGTGCATATGTTTTCTGTGTATTGACGTTCCATGTTGCTTGTGGATTTTATTTGCATGCGGCGGCGTTGGATCTTGGATTTGGTATTATTGTACAATAATGAGAGTGTTTCTAGGCAGTGTTCCTGTATGTATTGAGATTTGCAGATGAGATTGGTACAGTCAACGGATGGCATACTTTATAACTCATCTCTACCTTCATCACTAACAGAGACATTCTCATACATGAGTAACGTCACTGACATATGTCAAGTTGCGGCCATATTCTTACTATTATTGATATAGTACATTGAATCCCGGTTCCCTTAATACAACACTCAAAGCCCGTCCGACGCAGGAGGCCCTTTGTACGCTAGAAATGAAAGTCAGCATCACTCTTACCAGAAACAGACGGAGACTTACTCTTCCTCGCATAAATCCCATACCAAACCGCCGAAATAGCCATAAACCCCACAAACACAACAGCCGCATAATTCATCGAAACCGCCGTCACCGGCAAAACCGTCGGCATACAAAACAGAACCAATTCAAACGTAATCCACAGCAGGGCAATGATGTTTACCACCATTCCCAAGACGGGCCCGCAGTTGAATTTGGCGTTGTTGACTTCGCGGCGTTTGTGGAAGACGCTGGCGCCGATGGGGATTGCGTAGCTGATTGCTAGAGCGACGACGCCGACGGAGACGAATGCCGTGAAGGCGCTGGAGCTGCCTAGATTGATTAGGCCGAGGAGCATTTGGACTACGGTCACGAGAACGAGAGACCAGACGGGTACGCCGAGGTGGGAGTTGACTTTGGCCCAGAGTTTGGATAAGGGGAGTGCTTCGTCGCGGGCAAAGGCGTATGTTGTTCGTGATGCTGCTACGGTGATGCTGATGGAGCAGAAGAGGGTGATGGCTAGGACCAGGAAAATGAGTCCGAGGCCGGCGCCGGGTGAGCCCATGACTCGTTGGAAGATATAGGGCAATGCCTGTCCGGCAGGGGCTAGAATGATGTCCTCCAAAGGTGGCAGGGTGACGCAGATGGGGATGATAAAGAACAATCCTGCAATTCCACCGACGGGGACACATAGCGAAATGGCTTGGGGCACTTTGACGACGGCGTTGGCACATTCTTCTGCCATGGCAGAGATCATACCGACCGCCGAGAAGCAGTATGCAGCTGGTAAGAGTCCAATGAAAAAGGTGAAACCTCCCCAGCCGGATAGACTAGTATCGTAATGCCCCAAAGCATACGAAGCATCATGACGACCCACATCAGCCTTGACAGAAAGCGCGATCATGATAATCAGAATACTGATCGCAGTCCAAGCAGCGCAGATGGTATCAATCATAGGCAAAAACCGGTTGCCAAATGTGCAAATGACAAAGGATGCAAGACAAATTGCGTAGAAGATCAAAAGCAATTGCCAGTCATTCGCAGACCAGTCGGGATGGTACATTGAGATGGTCCCAGACAGAAGCGAAGCAAATCCGAAATTCACAGAGAGGGTGATTGTCCAGTTACCAATGAGCCAAACCCAGCCGTTGATGAAGGAAAGCACAACTTTGGCTCGTTGAGGCACGATTTGAAAGGACCAGTAGTATGGACCCGCAGATGTAGGCCAGCGAGAAGCCAGTTCAGCAAGCGACAAGGCGACGCATTCATCGAGAATGCAGACGACAATCCAGCCGACGAAGATGGAGAGTGGTCCACCACCGTAGATGGCGCTCATCAGGGGTCCTCCTTCGCCATAGGGGATGGCAGCGATGGCCAGTGTCTGGAAGAGCAGCGTGAAGAGAGACCGATTGCGGGTTAGTTCTTGTACGTATCCCAGCTTGTCGAGACCTTCTGCTTGGCCGGTGCCATTTGTGTCTTTGGCGAAGAGACTTTCGGATACCGCTGCTGGCTCCTGGACTTTTTCAGAGGACATTTTGTGTTGTTAATATGTAGAGGACTGATGAAGAATAGAGCTTCTTCAAGAGATTTTGACCACCTTTTCCTGAGAAATATCTTCGGTTTTACTGTAGCAGTCCGATCTGTGAAGCGCAGTTACGCAGGAACGTTCGTTTTGGTTCGAGTCAACTGGTCAGAGTGGTTGTTGATCTATCTCGAGCTGACTCGACTGTGGGAAGGGAATTGCGATTATTTAACTCGAGTTAGCTGAGTTAAGCCTTGGGATGAATCCTGTATAAATAGTGTTTTTTCTCTGAAAGTGAATATTTGTTGTTGAAGTAGGCAAGGGGTTCATGTGACACAAACTGGTTATATATGGAAGAAAGGCTGCTCATCACCACGGAGACACCATCTAGGCCTACCTTAATGTAACCAGAAGCCCGGGAAAACCTCACTCTTATATCTATGTAAGTATATCTCTATCGTTTGATAAGCAATTTCAACGGCCAAAAGGATTAGCCTCACACTATTGCTGCGGCACCTGCATGACGGGGCATTGACCAGTAGATAGTCTAGCCAGGAGCTATGGTCTCGAATCATCCTTCTTATTTTATTGCCTGGGTAGGTAGTTAATTGAGCCATCATATATTTGAATAAGGTTCATTCGCTGATAAGATATCTCGCCAAGTTTACGGCTCAAGCTTGGAACTCATTGATGACTTGAGATTATCAACTACGTTTATCGTCGGCTATATGTGCCAATTGAGACGTCTTAGCATGAGGGCATCGGGATATATAATCGCGGAGTCTTTCTTTCCTCTTCAACTCTACTTTGTTCATTTTCCGCTTGAGGTGAGTGCTCCATTCGCTATGGACATCGGAATGTCTATATTTTGCGCAGTGCTATTTATCAGATAGCTTTATCAGCCTTTCAGCTAAGTTACTCCGCACTCGAACCATACTATCGACCGAACCCCTCTGGTCGAGTCTCAGCACTACTCTGTAGGCAGTTAGGATATTCTCCGCACGCATGCACACACGCGATCTGCAAGAAGAAACGATTCAAACAGTGCGCAGACTCCGTAGAGCAAGCAACGATCCAATGTCGATTCGCGGATTTGGGGTTCCCGCTAGACTGGTTTGGGTAGCTAGATAGGCCAGCTTTGAGGAGATTGAGGAGATTAGCTTAGTTTAGCTACGTTAGTAGGCGAAGGATGACGTCCAGTGTCTTCTTTTCTTTTCTTGTTGATATAAACTTTATTGATTCGGAGATGTCTACATGCCACATGGTTGACAGAGTTGAATGTGCGGGACTACCATAGCAACCTTTTCCACACACACAAGCACAAATACAGCAATGCATAGCCTACCAGTCTAGAGAGTAGCTGAAAAAAGCAGCTTTCCCAATGTAGCACGACTGTAGTCATCGTAACACAATGAGCATCGGCCTCTAATTTATCATGCAAGTAACCGTCTCGAAGCTTTCTCGCTAATTATGTTCTTTGTCTACTGTCATCTGCTCACGCCGTGCCCTTGGATTAGTCTCTGTATAAGGAAAGGTATTCCTCTTCTCTTCCTCTCTGCTCTTTCTTCTGTCTGGTTTTGATGGCTATGCTGTGCTTGAATGGGTAGGACTACTCAAATAGGAAGGTGGAAATATTTGCCATATCTGGCATAGCGCTGTACGGTATGGTAAGTATTGGAGATAGGGCTTTGGGACTGTCTTTTTGTTATCGGTGCGGGGTTGGAGGTTGTATCGATGTATCGTTCTGTATTGGTTTCGCTGTACAGAGATAAATTGTAGCAGCAGCAGGGAATCTTCAGATGCAGGTTTTGAGAACCATGAACCAGAAATTACCTACTACTATGGGTTCAGGTCTTGTATACGACTCGGAAATGTACATCCACAGCAATGCGAGTTTCTTTCAAAGGAGATATATACCTGACTATTTACTTACTAGTAGGTCTAATCAAATACCCCATTTGGTACGAGTAGCCACCGACCAGTCCATGTTAATTGGCCTATCCATGTACTTCCTCACTTCATATCTAGTCAATATGCAGGCAATTCTTTGACATGTTTCTCACGCCCGAGTAGTTGCATTAACATAAGTGTTATCGTTAATCGTAAGAAGACTAGAGCCCTAGATAAATATGTATAAGAAGATAAACACTCCCTGACCTATACATAACCAACCTCCTGCTTACCTAGATAGGTAGTCGTCCCTATTGACAAACGCCTTACAAGAAGTACTCCATGATTCACCCGAAACTATACCAACCCGAAAGAAAAAAGACAACAAGTCTAGAAAAGAAAAGTCTTCTCCGCGATAGGCTTAAAACATTCCCACCACGACTCAGACTCAGACTCCCCTTCCTCCTCACCCGAGGGATTGCGCACCCACAGCCCTTGCAAAAAACTCTCCATGACCCTCAAGGAACCAAAATTCAAAAACGCCGCTGTAGACCGCACCGCCGACAGATTCGCCCTTTGCTGTTGTGCTGTCCGACAATGAGCCCCGATCACGAGGGCTGGGAACAAAAGACAATGCGCTAGTTTGCCCTTGAGACGGGACTCGCAGATAGCCCGTAGACCATAGGAAGTGGCTTGTTGGACCAAGAGGTGTGAGACATCGAGGCGATGGAAGGCGCGATATATGTATATGATTCCTGCGAGACGGTAGGCGTTGCAGAACACGGTCCAGGATTCGTCAAAGTCAAGTTGGGGTTCGCATGAGTGCATGGGGACTAAGAGGTGAGGTGCGAGGGGTGCCTGTGTGTTTCGGGAGGATTTCAAAGCGAAATGGTCGGTTTGTTGTTGGACCGAGAATAATGCTTCTAGGCCATCTGTGAGGGTAGCGTAGCCCCTTAGGGCCATGGTGAGAGCCTCCAACTCATCGCTGAAGAGTGCGATATTACCACCGCTATGTACGATGTGTCCCAGATGAGCCAGTCGGGATAGTATGCGCATGATATCCAGGAACGGATCATAGGGCGGAAGCACACCCCACCAGCCATCACTACCCGCGAAATGAGCCCACGTCGTATCGCGGAAATACTGCTCCTCGCCCGTGAGAAGCGAATACGTCAAATCCATAGTCGCAAAACACGACAGCATCAGCGCCGGAAGACCTCGCTTATGTCGTTGCAAAAGCTGTTGATGCAACTTCCATTGACTCAAAATGGCTCTTCCACCGCGATAATGGACGTGACAAGCGGCGCTCTCGTCGTTGGGATCAATCACGCCATCCAATATACAGAGAAGGACGTTGGCAATGAACAGGTCCAGCGGAAGAACTCGGCGTGACTTTTTGTGGTGTGTTGGATTTTCCAACTGTGTGCGAAAGTTGTAGATTGCTTTGAGACGAGCCGTTCTCTTGGATAGAAACGCGTCATGATGTCCGGAACAGTAGGTTAGCTGTTGGTGAGCGTTGGCGACTGCAGTAACAGAGTATCGCAGCGCTGGGTATTTATTCACCGCGACTAGATCCACCAGGACCGGTTCGGTGGAGAGATTGAAGCGGTCGATGACGATGTGCTCAAAGTACAGCATCAACGCATCGGCTGTTACCAGTGATGGCATTTCGAGGAATTGACAGCTTTTGTTGTACTCAGGCGACTGATTTGCTTGCTCTTCATCTTCGTCAACGGATCTCACGAGCTCTAGACTTGATTCTCGCGTCGATAAAAGCGGCGACGATGATAATGACAAGGCCGGCGATGTTAATGTCGGCGACACTTGCCCATTCACCGATGACTTTCGATATTTCTCCCGTTGCATCAATTTCTTCTGACTGATATCAATCTCAGACGGACTACTGCTCGACACCGGCACGTTCTGACCCGCAAAACGACCTCGAGCAGCGACGCCATTACACCATCTCAGCCGTAACTTGCCGTACTCGCACACCTGGTCTTCAGAGGTACAGCGCGAGCATTGCGGTCGTTGCAAGTCGCATATGACGCGACGGTCCTTACAGGCCCAGCATGAGCCTTCGACCGTTCTCACTCGTTTGGGCGTCATGGGTGTGAGTCGAGGTGTTTGATAGGAGGCATCAGTAGTGGAGTATGGCCGATAAGGTCGGTTGACAGATTCAATCTTGCTTGCAGTTTGCACTCGCTGCGACGACTTCTTGCTTCTCAACTATGACTGTTATTTTTTCTCCCATATCTCTCGTCCAGGCATCTCCTTATATACACTACCCATCAACGACTCAACATCAGAACATCAACAGCAAGACAGCGAGATAGTCGTCCAAACTAACTCGACCATTCATCGGATACCTAGCGGAAGCGCTAAACCCAGTACAGGAATAGCACGTTGATTAATTACCGCTACGCACGTAAGTATTTACCCTTTTGTCACGTTGTGTACTGTCACACAACCTCTGCCCATGCGGCAGGCTTGTACCCCCCCCCTTCACCTCCATTTCGCCATATACTCAACGAAACAATCCAAAGCGAGACGCGGTCTAGATGTCACGTCTATTACGAATAGGCGCTCTCGAAAAATTATTTGATCGATAACCTATTCCGCGCAAGCCTTGTGTCACACTTTCAAAATTGAGATAGCACTCTCCATCCGTCCGGATGGTGCGGCGTACCATCCATCACATCAATTCAACGAGCAGAAATAGACTGCATGGCAGATATGTCGATCGAGTCATGACTCATGCCGATGACAGGCCGGAGATATATCTCCACTGTCGATCAGCCATTATAAAGTCTTGCGGCAAAGCAAGTAAGTGAGCGCTACAAGGGGTATGGATGCCGATGTGCTACATACATAGTAGGTATGTAGTCTGCTATTCAATCAGGCGTACCGCGCATAAACACAACTACGTATATGTAATGGCTGGAAAGGGAACAGACGCCGCAGAAGAAAGAAAGAAAGGCTTTACTCGAGATATTTGACAAGAGAAAGAAATCTAGATGCAAGTTCTTTCAGGCTCGCGGCTCAGCGGTCCGGATGAGTATTTGCTATATTCATCATTCCGTTCAGCGGTCTGGAGCTGGATACTTTTCAGCTAATGTACATTACGCACCGAAATCTGCAGACCGACTTCGCTCACTGTCTTCATTCATTCAACCAATATCTAAGTACAATTTGACATGGCCTATGGCGCATACAATCAAACAACCAGATTACACAGCATACATGCAGCGACATAATTCGGCGACGTCAATGCGACATAACTCCTGCACCATGACTCAAAAGTTTGACTCCTTGATCGAGATCGCATCTGTCTGACATCTCAAGATGATCATCATAGACGCGACAAGCGGGAATGCTCTTTGTTCGGTTCGGAGCGCCGGACAAGGCTGAGGTCGGGCGAGGGTGAACGAATTGTCATCATTGGTTATGTGTGAGATACCGATGTAGCACGACGAAATGCAAATACTAGGACCCCTCATCAAAGACGTTGATAGACTACCTAGGGATTGAGTGATATCTAGAAAAGGAGAACACACGCGGGTATGGATTAGGTATACATCATATGGAAGAAAGAAATTAGGTAGACACGGCATGCCGTGTACGGCCTATACAGCGACAGAAAGTTGTGGAACTAACTCAAGTTAGCCTATCATCCAGACAGAACGAAATGCAACGGACTTACTGCTCAATCCATATCCCTGCGCGTTACCATCACGGTTACCTTGCTCAATCTCAACACGAATCGCCACATCCAGTCCACCAGCCAGTTGACTCGTGTTACTATAGCCATCCGCAGCGGGATGGCTTGTTCCAGTGCCCTCTTCACCTATGTGCAGCGGCGAATGGCCATCCTTGGGTGCACTGCTGGGCGCCAATGATTGCGGCTGCGCGCTAGACCCGTTCGTGGCAGGTGCCTCAATCTCGGTGATACATGCATAGTTGCGCGACGGCATGGTGACCTTGTTCCAGGATGCGCTCTTTTCTACACCACCCGGTTGCTCATCAAAGAGTGACATAAGTGTCTCATCCGTTTCGTGATCGAGATGATGGATCTTGTTCCTTCGTGCAAGCAGATTGGCCACAGCCTTGGGAGGCGGCTTGTTAGTGATGGCACTGCTGACGATGTTGGGCATGAACCGAAAGTCATTCTCGACGGGGATGTTTAGGTCTACTTTTGAATAGAACCGACCAAGTGCTGCTAGATGAACGTCACCACCGAGGATGGTGACACGCACGGAATGCTGCTTTGAAAATTGCTGGAGGCGATGAATTAGGTCTCGGCGCTCGATTTTATGGTGTCGAGCAGTGTAGTGATCATCAAGATCATCCAGGAGATCTACTTGACCATCAAACTTGTTGAATAGACCACCACCAACCCCGAACCGTTTATTCAGCAGACGAACGGGCGCAATCAACGGTGACGTGATAATATTTTCCAGCCAAGCAAGACGAGGATAGGCAATCGGGACTCCAAGCAACAAAATCAAATGCTTGATTTCTCCATGAGCCTGGCTGAGCTCTTGATTCAAACGTTGAAACAACAGATCGTAGGTCTCGGGATAATTGACCTGCATACGTGTACGTTCCGTGCGCGCGTCAATACCAGCGAATGCGATGCGCCGACCCAGACGCATGTACAAGCTGCGGCTTCTCTCTTCGACGTACGGACCAGGCGTTTTGCCCAAAATCCATCGTGGGTCATGGTTTGGTTCCTCGAGAACGAATGTATTCACCAATTGACGAGGATCAACAGGCTCGGTCGTATCAGTGGTGAAGGTGGATTTTGGCGGCGCAATATGATGCTGGAAGAGACAATAATACTTGAAGGCCACTCCCCCGATACCTCGGAAGACCGCACATCTCATGAAATGATCCGTGTAGGAACCAAACCCATCAATGATGTCGTGATCATCCCAAATATTGATCTGAGGAATCTGTCCGTTGGCGGTCTTGAAAGGTTCGTGGTTGTACCATCGCACATAATTTTGGTAGTAGTATTCGTCACACTCAGCTCTCAGTTTGCCAGAAAAGTCGTGCGCCTGTCTCTTGATGGGATTCTTGATATTCGTCCATTCGTTAAGCGGTCCATCAACACGGATACCGTCATTGTAAATTTGATCACCACCACCAATCATGACATGGAAAGGTCGTTTTTCATGCACTCGCAAGACATCATTCCACAACGCGGGGCCAGCCCAGCTTTCAGTATCTGTACCAACCGAGAAACCATTGCACGAGTGGAACATGATACGCATAGACTGATTCCAAGCGGGGACTGTAAATGTCCACTGGGACGCATTGGACGTAGACTCATTCACATATCTGAATCCTAGAATAGAGTATGTCCATAGAGCCTCATATTCAGTCAAGGGGAACGAAAACTGAAATCTCCAAAAGGCCTTGTTTGGGTCTTCGTATAGCTTGTCAACTTCGTATGAGCTGGGCACCTGCGATCCCAACTGCCCATTTGTAGAAGCTTGCGACACGGGCCCGACGTGACGTAGGGATAATTGCGGCTGGGCTTGTCCCGGGTTTGTGACGATCAAGATGCTGCCGTAGTATGTTGCGGATGTGCCATTGACGTCCATGCGACGGTAGTTGAGCAATGGGCCGGCGATTACGTCCACAGATGCGGCGCTGACAGTACCGTTCGCCTCTGTTGATGAGCTGTGTCAGCGCGATCAGTGTGACTAGATATTAAAGCATACCATAGTTTTGCGCAGCGGGTGCAAACTGGCCTTGCGCTTGTTGATCGTAGTATGCCATGTATGTGATATCTGCCAATGGTGTTTATGTTATTATGTCTGCTTGGCTGTCGCGTCAACAGCTTCGTGAAGAGTTCAACCGAGGAGCTCAGCGCAACCCGCGAGAAAGACTGAACGGCCAGAGAGAGAAAATAGAACAAGAGAGGTTGGGAGTTGTCGCACTTAAAGCTGGCAGGGAGCTGAGCTGAGAAAGAAATGACTGAATCAGTGGCTTCTTTCCTGACGAACCGCCCCAGTTGACTAAATATTAATAACCACCTGAATCGCAACTTAGTTAACTATCAGGCAGTCATATAACTCAGCACGAGTGAATCAATGAAGATGATTGACTAATAGCGACCAAACACCAGCCAAGCAAAATAGCTTCCGTGGTCTCCGAACATGAGATGGGAATATCACCACTTTCAGAATTCTGCTGAACTCATTCTGGTCGTGGAATGCCAATTGAGTCTTGACGATGCCAAGCGGCCCCCTATACAATAACACACCCCGATCAGCCAATCAGCAGCAGAAGGCTGCTGCACTAGAACGGGTAGACTCCACCGGGCTCAATAGATCAACAAAAGAGGACTAGCGCCGCCAGCCTCTGATTTTACATCATCTAATCTGTGCTCATCTATCCAATCACAGGCCGATATAAGAAAGCATCAGCCACAATGCCAAGCGCGCCAAGCGCTCTGACCTAGGGAAACTCAGCGGCACAACCCCACAGCAGCCAATAAGCGCCTTCCAATTGGCGATCGAAATTTCTCTCTCACAACACCAGAAGTTGGGACATCGTCATGGTGGCTGTGCTGGTATTGTGGGAGCTTCCGCATATGCTGGCTGAGCCACACCGATACGTGCGTAGTCGTACTATAGTAACATTCCGGTTTCCATGGGCTGGGTCTTTGAGCAATCAGGTGGCTGAACTCTACTTATCCGACAGTCGATACATGATGGAAGTCTACAAAGCGTTAGATGATTGCGGCCGGCGTCGGCGAGTAATTAGATGTACTGATTCAGGTGTAATAATGGATGGTCGCCCTAACATGTTTCTCATCTTTTCGGTTTCTGATATATATACATGACTCATAATTCTGATATCGACACAGAATGGGATGTGTGGCGAGACACAACGATCGTGCATAATCTGCAAGGAGCATGCAATAGACGTAAACGCAGCCTAATCTACAGACTCATGCCCAATCGACCTCCGCTTGCGTGGAACACCCTCATTCGCTCCATGTCGATAATGAGGAACAACAACCGGCTGCTGACTGACGTCGCTGCGCCGCCGCCGCCGCCGAACCATCTGATAACACCGATCCAGCTCAATCTCAATTGCGCACCTCACCTTCAACGCGCTGACCGCAGGCCACACGCCCCGCTCACCTTTGCGTACCCAGTAATCCAGCCCAGCTTTGGAAGGGGCTTGGAAAAGTTTCAGAAAATCGCTCGTGGTCAGATCTGGAATGAGAGTTAAGCTCGGGCCGGGAATGTTTTCGTCCATGAGCAGGCGGCGGAGACTCATGGGTAAAAACCCGAGATAGTCTAGTTGTTTCAATCGGTGTCTGATTTCGAGCATGATTAGTCTCGTAAGGGGTTGGTTGAGACTTGCGTGACTGCTGAGTCGTTGGCCCGGGTGGGTATCCGGATACAGGAAAGGGACGATGTATGGCCGTGTTTGAGAGACGATGAAATGATTGACATTGAATAATTCGGCGAGTCGGGCAAGTGGCGATTCTCGGCCGCTGAGATTGGCTTGTCGCCAGGATCGGAATGTGACGTCTTGGGTATGAGGCCAGGGGACAATTGCGCCTGTCTCGTCTTTGCAGTATAGTGTTCCTGAAGATGCGTTTGAAGCTAGTGCGGCGGACCGGATGAGCTTTTGAAGTCAGCAATCAAACTTCACAAAGTATAGATCAGAATAGACTCACCACATTAGGCGCTGTCAAATAATTCAAAAGATTTGGGAACGCGCCCTTCCCCGAAGCTGCTACCGTAATATTCAATATCCTCTTCGTCTTTGCATATGCCTCTTCAAAGGTCATATCGCCCACATATGTTCGTACGCAATCCTCCAAAACAGACTCATCAAGAAAATTTCCTTCCGTAAGCAATCGTCGTAACCACCAAAAGCCTATTCGTGGTCGTTCATTCTGCGTCGCACCGGCTATTAGCTTCCCTTTTACTTCTCCCACGGCATTTTCACCATTGAATGCGCAAAACTCAAGAATATCACTATCCAAAAAATCCAAAAGCTCGTCCTCTGTACGGACACCGACGAGAGCAGCTACTAGTGCTCCCGTGGCGGTACCGGTAATGATACGAGGTAAAAGGCCTCGAAGATGTAATGCCTTGACCACACCTAGATGACAAAGACCAAAGACAGAGCCTCCTTGCAGAACGAGAGATGTTCTGCCAAATGCCTGTCGAGTATCATGTAGTAACTCTAGCTTTGCTTGAGACGTAAAACCGCTCACGTGCATAGGTATGGTTTGTAAAGATGTGACATATTGTATAGAGAGCGCCACATGCGTGATATAGTCATCAATCAACAGCTTTGTACCGGCATAGGCGTGATTGAATATTTTCATAGAGGTGATATTACCAAGATTGCGAACTAGGCCGGAGCGAAGAATGCTGACCAGCGTCAGAATATCCTCCGACTCTCGGGCTCCAAGGATCGATTCTAGTCTCTGAAGAATGAGTCTGTAGTCATAATGTTTGCTTGTTGGATTTTGCCGCCTAAATAACAGAATAAGTCATTCGCTTTGCTGACATTGGTGTCTTGGAGAAGACATACCACAAATCAGCGCTGATCAACTCGTCGAGTCGAAAAGCATTCTCCTCCCACTCTTCAAACGTACCCGCTGTAGCCAGTGCATAGGCTAGTTGGTCCTTGGGAGATCTTGATCTCAGCCATTGCATCCATCTCTGCAGTCGAAACTGTTAGCATACCGGAAGACTGTCAAAAGAGTGATGACATCACATACATAATTCCAATATTGTACTACATCGAGAATCATGCCAACGATTGCTGCCAGTAAGCTCCATAGTTTGGCACCCAATGTGAGCAACGGCATGTTGTCCAAGTCTAGGATATATCTAGACGAGAGAGTCTTTTAAAGGGACCGTGATCATGATAGCCGGCCGAACCACCGATATGAGATGGACGTTATGAGACGAGGCTCTTCTTCATTCCGTCATCGACAGACAAAAGAAGACAACATACTCGCATAATGGAAGAATAAAGAAATAACAATGAAGGGAACATTGATGGAAGAATTGCAAATGTGTAACTCAGAGCAACCTCGTGAGCGAAGTTGCTGACTTGCATGTGATCATCGTCGTGGCCATCTTCAAGGGAGCCCTTTGGCCAATAGGGTTACGTTGCGCTGCCCCCGCAATTGTAGGACGACTAGTCTACTTTGGACCAGGGCTTAGGGCTTGATACAGTCTACATTATATGGATGGACAAGATAGAACAATAATTGTACAGTGCTGGTAATCAGTCGGTCAGTCGAAGAGAGAGATGATTGTAATCTCCATGTATTCTCTTGCTCGCCGACTATACAGTTGAACAGTGGCCGAAGGAAAGGGGAAGACGAGAAAACGTCCCAACTGTACAATGTATCTCTGCGAAAAATTGAACTTGATTGGGTTTTTTGAAATTCCGCGACAGACTCCCTAAATCAGATGCTGTTCCTCTTTTCCAATATAGAAAAGATATTTTATGCGAAACCAAAAGGAATAGAAGGAAAGAAAAAATTGGTAATAGTAATTTTCTTTGCCTTCAGGTATGTCTCCCATTTTTAAAGAGAAAAGAAGAAACTCGGCTCATTTCCCACCACCCCAGTTCACCGTACAAACAAGAAGAAATTACATCATTATCGTCAATGCTTTTTTTCAACTTTACTCGACAACGATGTTGGTTCGCTCCGACACGTAGAGACCGTCAAGGAACTGTCAAATCGTTAGTAAGCAAGTCCAGCCAGAGAATACGTCTGCGTGAAGGGAAGAGGAGCGGTCTCACCTTTCGGATATCCTTGTTGCGGACTCTGCAGATCTGCTGAATGTCGGCGGCGCTCTGGGAGACGGCCTCGAGAGAGTTTCCGGACAATTGGAGCTCGTCCTTGACGTTGGGGGAGGTGATGACCTCAACACCAGGCTGAGCAGTGATGCGGCGAACGATCTTCTCGCCGAGGAAGTTTCTGCAAGACACATCCAGTCAGACCAATCCTTCATCCTTCGTATCCCGAAACCCTCAGGATCTTGTATTGTCAAACATACCGAATCTCAACCTCGAAGTTGCCAGTCTCGCCGTTCTTCTCAATGTTCACGTTGATGGGAAAGTGAGCATAGACGTAACGCATCTTGTACAAGAAACCGCGGGTAACACCGATGATCAAGTTGTTGATGAGAGTGCGGACAGTTCGGAGAGTGGCAACGCCCTTGCGAGCACCGTGGTGCAACTCGATTGAGATGGTGTTCTTGTCGGGGCGACCGAAGCTCACGGAGATGTGGGAAAGGTCCTTGGTGAGTTTGCCCCTGGGTCCCTCGACGGTGACAATCCGTGAGCGAATGTTAACGGTAACTGTAGAAAATTCAGTCAGTTCTCGACGCCTTCAATCAAACCAGAGATTTGCGAATGTGTCTGTCCAATCGAGGGTAGGTAGGTCCGTGTCGCAATAAGTTGTATCACTCGAATGTGTCGTCCAAATCCATGTCTGTGATTTTTCCTGCTCGCTGAAGATCGTTCTTTTATTTTCAATTCGCAATGTCGATAATCACATCGTATTCGCGATCGTGTCGTATATCGTCCCTTCCTCCACCATCCACACACGTTCCGATCAAACCCTCCCTCAGACACATCCCAAACCAAACGCAGGAAAGAAATCGTAGCTTACCATTCTCAGGGATTGGCAGCGTCTCCTCAGAGTGAATGTACCTCATTTTGTCTCTCTGTTACGGTTGTCGTGGGTTGAGGGAGAGAAAGAGTTGGGCGCGGGTCGTCGACAAACACACAATCACAAATTGAAGGGTTTCGCACACAGGGTCGGTAAAGCCGCTTTTGCTTGGTGGAGCGAATTTTCGAGGTTGTGCGTCGCTTAGCCGTACCCTTGCGGTTAGCGTGGTAAAGCTCACGTGATTGGCCCGAACTAGTGCCGTCGCTATAATTGGCTAAGATTCTCATCTACGGAGTAGACAGTGTTCTTCTATACATGAACATGGAGATAACGAACATCATGGGCTTTCCACGGCCTGTGGAATCTATGAAAATATTGTATAATCGCTTCAAATTGCGAGTATCCTATAATTGTACACAGTTATCTCCATATAATACATAAATCTGAAAATCCGCTACGCAGAACCAACCCGGTCTAGAAACCCCCTTTCACTTCTCCTCCTTTGCCTCTCCTGTTCCTTCTTCGATTTGTATAGCAGTGCCCACACAAAGCCCGCAAAATAACCGCCCAAGTGGGCAAAATTATCTAGCTTCCCGACTACTTTGAACGGAGAGACGAGGTTGAATACTTCAAAAGCGACTATGGCTGCGAGTACGGTGGAGCCATTGGCGGAGATGGAGTCACGCCAGTCATGGGGAAGGAAGCTAGGGACGAGTTTGTCGCTGAAACATCTCATTAGTAATTTAGTAATATGGATAAAGGAAAAGAAGACATACTCGGAGTGCAGCATACACCAGGCTGCAACTAGACCGGCGATTGCGCCGCTGGCGCCGAGAGACGTTACGGTTAGCCTTTGGAGGAGGACATGGGATGTCAGGGATACAAATGAGCCGATAACGCCGGAGGAGAGGTACAACGATAGAAAATTGCCGCGGCCGATTTCGTCGTGGACTAGAAGCAGTCAATAATCTAACCATATGTTATGGTAAGAGAGAAAAGGACTCACGTCTCAGCCCAATCAACCACAGAATCACACTATTGGTGAGCAAATGCGTAACCTGCTGGTGACTAAAAACACTACCCACAACGCTTATTGCATAAGGGTACAATGGCACGCTGATAAAGTACCGATTCAACAGTCGCCATGCAGGAGGTAGCTTCCATAGTAACCATACACCCACATTTGCGGCCATTAAGCCCATGATCGTTGCAGCTGCTGGGGGAAGATCTTTCCACATTCGTTTATAGTATACTGGCGGTTGATATGTTTCTGCGTACCAGTAGCATAATCCTAGGACAATGAGGGTAACGCCAAGGGCTGGGAGGATGCGGCGCGCCTGATTCTGTCAGTACGATCCAGTGCTTGACGGAGCGTGACAAGGCTTACCGTTGTCAATGTGCTGAAATCGGAGTCTGTATTTTCGGCTCGAACGTAATGCTTCTGAGCCCATGCAAGAAACGGGCGTTCCTGCGGATCAGCTCGTGGTCGAGCTATTCAGTCAAGTCAACTTTTATGCTCCATCAGTCAATCAAGGAGTAAAATACGTACCCTCCACAACCGCAGAAGGATTATACTTCTGCAACTCCGTATTCCCCTTCATCTGCTTCACAACCTTCTCTCGATCCTTCATCTCCCCCTCCAACCACTCCTTCCTCTGTTTCTCCTGCTCTTTGAGTAACCGCGCCTCATTCACTTTCCTGATTTCGACGAAAGTGCTTCGACCATATATATCACCTTCCTCGCCCAGCTTCGCATTCCACTGCCCGCTTTGAGGACGACTTAGCTCCTGCACATACCGTAGGATTTTTTCTTCCTCTTCCTTTTCTTCGCGCTCGATACGCGCTAGAATAGCTGCGTCTTCGTCTATAGGGTGGTTTGCGCGAAGCCATTGGAGGCCATGCTCGATTATCTTTGGGCGTACGGAACGTTCGATGTCTGAGGGGAGATTTAGGTCGAGTGTGCCCTGTAATCGACGGCCGTGTAGGACAGACAGTATCCGATTTCCCATTTCAGGTGTGACGGTTGGTGAGCGGAAGATTGCCTTTATTTCTGCGGCCGACAGTGGCTGCGAGTCGAGGGGGACGCCAGTTTCAATGTCTTTCGGTTGTTTGGCGGCGGAGTTTGTTGCAGACCTAATAAATGCAAAACGGTTCGCTAAAATCGGAGCAAAAGGTGTGGTCTGTCGAGCCGGTTTCCATGTTTGTTGATATCGTAGTACTCCCTGTGAGCTATATGAGAGCTGTCGCTGTGTCCAAAATCGCCGTAAACTGTTCGCAATCAAATTGGCCGGTGATTGCACGGTACAAGACGGCTTGAACAATGTCCGTATGCCAACAAGGCATGAACCATGCCATGCTACCGAGGGCACATTTCTCATCTCCACGTGTGTTGTGTTACACGCTGAGAGCTGGGGTTTGTGCTTGTGTTGATTTTGATTTAGACAGATTAAGATCAAGAGAGAGCGGCGGCGATGAGGATGCCGAGAAGTTTCCGCGCGGAGCTTGGTTGGCCAATCTACATCGGGTATATTCTATCACAGAACATATATGTCTACATTAAATGGAAAAATGAATATCGGTTTCATTGACCTTTGAGCGAACTTCAGCTATATCATACAATTTTTATACAATTTATCTGGGTGCTGACCGTCCAAGCCAAGCTCGTTGTTTCACGTGATGATACGCAAGCGATAAAGAATCTGAGTGTGATCATCATCATCATCACGCTCCATTACTCCTCTCGACATCATCTCAACGAGCAGCTCAGCTGCGTCTTCACGAATAGCTTGCTCAGTCTCGACTCGCAATATCGCAATCAATACCAAAGGACGACCGATATATCAAATCTAAACCTCCACCCCGCCTCGACATCATCTTGAAGCTACACCCCGCCCTCGCACTGACAATGTCCTCCGAAGCCCAACCCATCTCCCCAAGCGCCTTCGCCGAAGCCATCCAAGAACTCCCTCTCTCTTCTTTATATGCCAAAGTTTCCGAACTCCGCAACTCTATATCGCACCTCACACGCTCCAATGAAGAGCTGCGAACATATATAATCGAGTCTGAAGAAGGGCCCGATTCGCCGGACAACAAGGAGTTGGAGGCATATGTGCTTGAGAATGAGGAGGTTATGCAGGCCATGGCGGAGAGGATAAGGTTACTCAAGGCTGAGGTCGAAGGGAGAGGGCAGCGGTGGATGGAGGAGGTTTTGGAGGATGGTGTTGATGGGGAGGCGGCAGAGGGCGAGAATCCGCCGCTGGTCAATGGGGTACCATCGCATGAAGAGAATGGTGACGCTGATGGGCATGTCGAGAGGCGCGTTAACGGGCTGATGAATCCGTCGAACCGACAAAATGGCGACGAAGAGCGGCGGAATGACGACGACGACGATGAAGGCATTTACTTGTAAAAAGTGAACTGTTTATTCTTACCTTGAGATAAGTGAAATTTGATACCCAGACCTTTCTTTTCATGTATAGGTGTTTTCTATAACTTTTCCGTCTTTTCTCTGTATATGTTAATCCAGCATGTCGGTGTATCTCAAGTATGGTTGCAACAATTGCAACAACTCCAAACTTCCTATCCTTATGACGAGACACCCATGAACAAACGACAAGTAAGCCAAAAGAGATCAACACGATGGAACGTTCGGAATCATCTTCGCTCATTTAGTCAGAGCGATGGTTATGTAAACAATCAACTGACAGCATCAAATAGTATGCATATTGCGAGGCGAGACGTAACAACATTGCTTTGCCTGACATGACGAATGTATATGGAACAAAAGAAAAAAGAAAAATGCAACAATGATTTTGAATCTTACTTGACCAGACACAAGACTAGACGCTAGCGCCTATGTTGTCTGGCTGATTGCGTCCTGATCTACCTCAATGAGGCATGCAAAATCTAAGAAGAAGGAGCATTGGCTGCAGGAGCCGACGTGCCAGCAGCAGCGGCTTCTTGAGATGCCCAGTGACCAGCAATGGCTTCGGGAGGAATCTTCTCCTGCTTCATATAAAGATCAATAAGAGGCTGCATTGGCTCCATCTCCTTGTCGGCCACCAGCTTGTAGTATTTAGCAACGGTGACGAAGTGTACGAAACACATGTTCAGCATTTCGTGACGGTTGATATGCCAGAAAGGATCAAGCCAATGCCCATGGTACAGGTGAGCGTAGCAACGGAACATCTGCTTCATAATTCCTTGACAGTCCTTGTAAAAGGTAGGAGGAAATCCACTGGATTTACCGATCCAATCCTGACCAGCAAGGGTTGTCAAGGATGCATTCAAGTTGGTGGGACCTGCCGCAATTGGGGTAGTTGCAGGGGGGGTCGAGACATCCCCAGAGGCAAATGTATGAGGGGCTCCTTGAACGGGATCCGTAGGGAACATGACCGGGTCGTGGATTTTGCTCACTATCCATTTTTCAACTCGGTTGATGAACTTGGGTGCGGAGATTTTTGCTGCCCGGCCGTCGACCAGCCAGGTATAGGTCAATCTACATTGTTTAGTATGTGGAACATTCTGAATTGAGCTGAGTACTGTACATACCGACCGGCGGACATCGTTGGACACGTGCTTTCGTTGCAAATTGGGTACCCATTCACCGTGTTGACCTCCTGGATGACTTGCAGCATGCCGTGTAGTAGTCGATATTGCTCAACAACTGCAATGAACATTAGCATTGCATTGATTATATCCAACTTTGAAGCTTACTTTGGTGGGCAAGCCATTCTCCCAGTTCAACGTTCTTAGGACAAGCGCAAAGCGTCAAAAAATTTCCCTTCACATTCAACGGAGCGTACTTCTCCTGGAAGAAATACTTGGGGGCGTCTTCATTATTCGATACAATGTCAGCAGACAGGTTCGATGCAATCGAAGGCGAGTTGTGAAGACCCTGTGCACCAGGCACAGGCTGTTGCGCTTGTGTCACTTGTTGGCCCTGGCCGGCATTCATTTTGGGTTGGTTGTTGGCGTTCTTGTTGTTTCCCCCGCGGCCAAAGCCTTGACGACTGTAGGATATCAAAGGTTAGCTCAGAATTGGCTGGCTGACAAGAGCGAGGGAATATCAAGTCGAACGACAAGCCCGACATCAAAATATCAAATGTCGGAGAGGGGGTCAAGGGGTTGTTGGGTGTACAGAACAGCCGATGTTGATGCGGGGAACCACTTACACGCTCTGAAAGAAAGTAGCCATCTTTAAATAGGTGAATCAAAAGCCCAGCTCGACAGACACAGCGACAAGAATCAAGTCAATGGCGGATGGCTCCCACAATAGCAAGCAAGCAGACAGAAAGAAAAGAAAGGCGAGAGGAGACGAAGAAGCGGAGGAAGGGAGAGACGAGACTCTCTGAGCTGTCGTTCGCTCTGGCCTTTCTCTCCTTCCTCTTGTTGTTCGTTTCAGCGTGGAGCACAAATCCACTCCCGGGCACGCTAGTGCCGCACTTAGCCTAGTAAGGGATAGCGCCAACGAAAGTTCCCTCGCCGCCAAGACTGCGCCTGCTGGACCATCAATGATCCGGATCATCTTTGTAGCTTCTTCCAGTTGACATTCCCCCTCTTCGAGCTATTCTTCTACGTGCGACTATCTTCTCTACAAGCCTCTGCCTTACTACAGTCTTACTGAGAATTTATCAGAACGAAAATGTCCTCCTCCGAGGATGAAGCCGTCCGACGTCCAGGTCGCGGCGGAAGAGCTTACAACGGCGACGTGAGCGACGAGGACAACGCCAACATCTCAGCCCCGGAGAACGACCAAGCAGACGACAATGACGACAAGGATCTCTTCGGCTCTGGCTCAGAGCCAGACTTGGACGAGTGCGCTCAATCAGCTTCGCGCATGAGAGAAGCATTAGCTAACGTGTCGCAGACGCCCACATCGCACTCTTGACGATTCAGACCTCGATTCCGGCGACGACGAAGGACGTTATGACAGGAAAGAGGACCGAATGGACCTGGGGGAAGATGAAGAGGAAGGATTCGGCGAGGTGAAAGTTATGGACCTCAGTCTTGGACGAGCGCCGGAGCCGCGATCCACGAATGCAGATGTAAGTCAATCTTGGCGGTCTTGTACGGCAACCTTCACTGACGTGCGGGACTTAGGTGTACACAATGGAAATACCAAATTTTCTATCCTTGGAAACCGAAGAGTTCAGACCCGAGACATATGTGGCGCCGCCATACTCTACAGCTGCGACCTCTCTATGCTGGCGATACGATCCCAATGACCAGACGAGTCTTCAATCAAACGCCCGAATTATTCAATGGGAAGACGGCTCGCTTACATTACAACTTGCTTCCAATCCAAAAGAACAGTACAGGATTGCTTCAAAACCACTGGCACCACTCAACAAGGCAGGAAACTACGATCCGACTCTGGATACACATACATACCTAGCAGCCGCTGCCGAGACTGCCTCAGTATTTAAGATCACATCGCATCTGACACACCAACTGAAACCATTACCAACCAACGCAGAGACCGACGACGCCATCCAACGTCTACAGGAGAACCTTCTCGCCGCTGGACGAGGCGGCAAAGCCAACGCCAACGGCAATGGCATTGCTATTATCGATATCAAGGAAGACCCCGAACTAGCAGGAAAGAGGGCCGAGGCCGCCGAAAGATTGAAACAGAGAGAAGACCGGAAACGACAACAATACGCGGACCGCGAGCAGAATCGCACTGCGCGCCGTGGGACTTATCGACCATCACGCGGAGGCCTCACTGCTGCCGGGCTGGAAGATGACGACGGCATGTTCGCGACACGACCGGCCAAGAGACGTCCTCGTACCAATCGTCATGGCGAGATTTACTCGGACGACGAAGAAGAGCCCGGCCGTCGCCGACAGGATTCTTATGAAGTTGACGATTTCGTCGCTGATGACGATGAAGAGTTGGAAGAGGTAGAAGATGAGGAATCCCTTATTGATGACGAGATGGATGCTGAGGGCGAGGACGATGACGAGGAGGTTGAAAGAGCAGCGCCGTCGCCAAAACGGAGAGAGGCGGCTACTGAAGGTGGTTCCGGTTCGCCGCCTACGAGAAAGAGGAATCGTTATCGTGTTGAGGATGACGACGAGGAAGAGTAACTTTTTGCTACATAACGAGGGCGGTCTGTTTCATCTATTTTGGACTTGTATTTGCATCATAGAGCATATGGTATTCACCTACATAATGACATTATCTTGGCACAATACGGAATTTTCGCGATAATTGTCCTATCGGCGTAAAAAAAGTATGTACAATAATGTTATATGTAGTTCATTCCTCATTCAAGTCATGTCTCATGAAACCGCATAATCATTACTCTGATGATGGAATCGGCGGCACACCCTCCGGATACTCCTCAGGCTGAAATTCAAACTTCCTAATAACACGTTTGGCCGCACCCACAATCTTCAGACACAAAAAGTCATGTTCCTCCGCATTCTGCTGCACTTCAGCCGGATCAGGCGGCGAGCACGACGCTGATACCGACGCCCCCTCACCCGATGTATTCGCCTTCGTTGAAGATGACGTCGAGCTTGTATCTGCGTTGCATCCCTGTTCTGATGTAGATGCCCTGGTTGATAACGGCGGTGTCGGTAAAGAGCCATAGTAGACCCTACGTGAGTCGTCGCATGGATTCGTCGGATGCGATAGCCGGATCGAATGCCAATACCGCTGACGATCTTCCAATTCCCGAATGAGAGAATACAAGTCCGGCGTGATACTACACGACACTGACGACGGACATAAATTCGGAGGCATGGGTGTACCTATAATCGCACGACGCAGAAACCGTCGTAGCCAGCGATCCCACGTCAATTCATCGTCGACGTCCGGGCTTTTGCTGTTCTTAATGACGAGTTGTTTGAATTCGGGCGATGCGAGTTCGCGGCCTAGACTGCCGGCGTCGACCTGAGATATTTTGAGCCAGGCGTCTGCCATTACGCTCAGGAGTGTTCCTAGCATCATCACATTCTGCATGGCCGTGGCGAACCGCAGGGGACATATTTCGCAGCGAATGACGGATTGTGCGGTTCTGGCTGCTGTGTAGAGTGATGTGGTGGTTTCGCGGGTGATGGAGAATGAGTTGAGGCTGGATAAAGTGCTCAAGCAGAGGTAGAGGTATGATAGACAGGGACATGTTGGCGCATCCTCGCCCGTTGTAGCAGACGACGGCACATTCGACAGCATCGATCCTGCAAATGAGGCGGTCGAAAAGTCCGGCCAGGGTTCTAAAGTCGCAGCAATGGGTTCCAGGGGTTGTGGTGGTTGCGGTAACGTATGAGGGTTGGGTAAGGACTGATCTTTAGTAGGAACGACACTAGCGTAGCTGCTGAGATATACCTGTGGACATAGAGCCGGAAGGTCATGAGGCAAGTCAGACGAAAACCATTCCTTTTCTATCTCTGAAATTGCGCCCAGATTTCGTTCTGTTCCGTCTGGATTATCGTTGGTATCGCCGTCTAGTTTTTGTTTCTTTCGCGGTCGACCCATTTGTTTCTGTATGGAGTAGTGACAGTGTAGGCCCTGTTTGATGCATCTTCGACAGCCGGCTTGGTCGCCTGAGCATTTCAATTTGCGGCTACCTACAGAGAGGGATTAATTAGCATTGTCCGTCACTGGAGTTGAGTTTATGAAGTCATGGAATTCGTACGGCATTCGTCGCAAGCGGCATGTCTTTTAGGACCGGTGTCTCCCTCAGGCGAAGCGTTTTGTTTTGAAACCATTTTCATGACCGAGTATATACAAGCGTAAAACGTATGATTCGACTAGGATGTCCGTTCCCAAGCCCTAATGTTGATATACAGGCATCACCGTTGGGGATCTCAACTATCGGGCGGGATGCGATTTGTCACACGATCGAAATGCGCTCCGGCTCAGGGTAACTAATGTGTTGATGATTTTGTTCGTAGTAGGGGGAAGAGTCTCGTTTGGCGCAATAATATGCAGCTGTGTACTTCGTCGTAGAGAGTGCGAACAATGTCCATGATGCAAATACGAGATCGTCGAGGGCTGATGGTGAGTGAGGTAGGAGATGCGTAGCTGTGATTGGCTAGAGTAGATCGCTCTCTTATGTCAACTGTCAGCCGGCCCACAGCTGAAGAACCTTGGAGACACTTCACTAAGGTTATAGTCCATTTACCATGAGAACACCTGGTTGAGAAAGGCTTCCAGGAATGTGAACAATGCAGGTCGCCCATATCCAGTCGCGACTTTCCCGTAGCGCTCAACTAGTCTTGACGATAACACGACACTTTGCATCCAAAAAGGGGAACGGCTCGCAAGGCGTATGGGATGAAGCCGAACTGAGCAAAGCAAGAGACTGGCTCTCAAAGTTCAATATCAAGTCAATTCCTCGCAGTATAGGTGCCGTATCATTCAGCCGATCTAGTGGCCCTGGAGGGCAGAACGTCAACAAGTAAGGCACGAGTCGTATGAAGAGGTGCACTTTTGCTAACTCGATAATAGAGTCAACTCAAAAGCAACCCTGAAAGTTCCTTTAAGTGCCTTGTTGCCTCTAGTGCCATCAATACTTCATCAAAATCTACGTTCATCCCGTTATGTAGCCGACAGAACTGATGCGCTCGTGATCCAGTCCGATGAGGCCAGAAAGCAATCAGCCAACGTCGAATCTTGTTATGAGAAGTTGTTCAGGGCTGTTGAGGAATCAGCTCGGAATGTCATTCCAGGAGAAACCTCTGTAGAGCAGAGGGATCGTGTGAGAGATTTGTATGTTCTTATCTACTCTTGTCAATCCGAATCTTATGACTAACAAGGCCAAAGGAAAAAAGCCGAGACCGAGGCACGAATCAAGACTAAAAAGATGCATAGCGCAAAAAAGAGCAATCGTCGGAGTAGTAAATACGATGATTGATAAATCAATTTTGCATATCATTCATGTCAACACCGAACTCGTCAACGCCATGCTATCTAAACTATGAAAAGGAACTACTCGTTCTTGGATGGAACAGTCTTCTGTGCGCGAGCCAACGTTATTTCAAGCACTTTGTGGAGTGCAGGATCCAGCTCCTCGTTCTCCAACAACGGCTTGAGCCACTTGATCAATTCTTGCGCCAGGTTCTGATCCAGTTGATACTTCTTCATGTTGCTAAGAGAAATGCCAAGGGCTTGTGGGAATTCTGGTGAAGTGACCTTCAGCCCTGCTACTGGGACCTTGATATGGCAAATAGCCGTGCGATAATTAAGAGGCGATTTCGTGGTTTGATGCGCCACAATATGGTCTAAGATCTTGCGCAAGCACGGTAGATCCTCGAATTCGAATACCATATCAAAGAATTCGTGAGACAGAATGATGTTATCGTTCGACTCTTTCATGGCTGCATCAAAAATCGCTATCGGAATAGCTCCTGTCAAAGCTGGTGTCGAATTAAGTGTTTCCAATGCTCCTTCGTCTATTTCATCGTTCTTCTTGCCAGTAGGGTTGATGTCCTCTTCGGTAATCGCCGGCAGAGCAATCATATCTGTGTCGCCATCCACTGTTGTATTGGTCACCTCGCCGGCCTTTCCAGACTCATCCAATCCCAATATCCGTCGACGAGCGAAGAGCTTGGCAATGTAAATACACTCCAACCGTCCATACTGAACCCATATATTCCTCTGACTTTTGCAAAAACGGAGACCGCGCTGGAAGTAGCTTCGGGCCTGCGTCATATCGGCATGGTCTTCCATTGCGTATTTGGCGGCATACACCCACAGATCGGCATTGGCAGGATGGAGTCGCAACGCATCGGAAAAGACGTCGGAAAGCCTTCTGTACATTTTTTGTCGTCGGCAGTACTCGATATATTGTATCCAGAGTCCCAAGCTTCCAGGCAGTTTGCGCGTGGCACGGTCGAGGATAAATAAGACACGGCGTCCGGCATGTTGTGGTGCAGCTCTGATACCAAATCGTTTTGTACGTTTCTTTCGTAAGGCTTCCAAGTTCATTTCATATTCAATATAACGGACGAAGTCGGCTTCTGATACTCCGGGAGTGTTGACTTTGTGCTCGTAGTCAGAGCGCTTTTTTGCAATGGATCGGATTTCATCCTGTAGAAATGAGGATGATTTAGTCGGATATCTTGGTGCCAGTGTGATGCGCACGTACCTTGTTAAAAATCCCTTTTTGCTCGTATTCCTTGAGCTCAGGAACGGCCTTTTCCAAGTAGAAACGAGCCTTTTCGGCGGCCATGGCGTGGGATATATTTCTTGAAGTGTGTTTAACCTTCCAAAATCAATCCGAACTGATTAAAAAAAAAATAATCGATAGAACATGGCCCGTGCGTCGAAAGTAAGCTCGACAAGGCGCTAACCCCGATATAGCCTAGCATCGTCCTCGGCTCGTCGCGTCTTCAGCTCTCTCGACTGAGCGACTGCCTCGTCTCAGGGGTCCCGCTGAATCCTCTCTTCTTCAGAATTACAGCTATTTCTCATCTATCATTTTCTTGACTTTCTTTTACTTCTTTGATAACTCATACCTTCTCCGTCGTCGGTTTAATCAATTAATTGTCCCTCGTGGACCGCCTCTCGCTTTGTTTCCCTTCCCGTTCTGCCACCATGGCACCTAAATTCAGGGACGGGGATGCCGTCGTGACCGTACGCTGCCCCTCGATTGACCGCGTTCATAACTACGGCTGGTGATACTGACTTTGGATTGTACAGTTCAATGGAAAATGGATCTCATACGCACACACCCTTTTCGCAGCCTTTGCCTTCATCGGCGCCTTCGTCGTCGGCGTTCAATTGCACTTCCATAAAATCGTGCAAAACGAGCACTTCGGCTACCCGGACGAATGGTTCCCCTCTGTCTCAGCGACAATCGGTGACCGGTATCCTGAACGATCAGTTTTCCAAGTATTCATTGCCATTACATCCGGCCCCCGTTTCGCTCTCGTTTTCCTCTGGTATCTGATGACCGCACGGCCTGGTTCGACCTTGCCAAAGGTTGTCGCTTTCACTGGTCTGTTCCGAACATTGACGTGCGGTGGCTGGACTTATGTGACATCAACGGACGACCACGACTGGCATGACATTTTCATGATTTCGTATTTGGTTGCTACTCTTCCATGGACATTGGGCTGTCTAGCTCTCAGCCCCGCCAACCGCCGTGCCGTCAAATACCGCAAGGTCCTCGCCAGTCTCTTTTTCGGAACCTTGGTTCCCTTGATCTACTACTTTATTCAACACAAGGTGCACAAGGTTGCCGGAGGTAGGATATTACACCCGAAGTTATTGTGACATGCGCTGATTCCGCCCAGCTTACACCAAGTACGCCTTCTTTGAATGGTCTCTGATCATCTTCGACGTCGGATTCGACGCGGTAACAGCGCTGGATTTTGATGCCTTTGAATTGGTGGTGAGGGATGTAAAAGGAGTTAGTAGAGGGTATGTGCAGCGGCTTCCGAAATAGACATTTCAAATGTACAGTGCACAGCGTTCGGTGTTGGGTGGAACGAGTGGGTTAACCATGCAACCACAGACAACTCAAAACAACGGCAGACAAAGTAGTTGAGAAAGAGTACGTTATCCATCTTTGTACACGCTTCTAGGATGCATGAAATAACAACCTTATAGAAAGGATAAGCCAATTGGAAACACTTTTGGTACCGGTTTTTCATGGCCTGAAGCCCTTGATGTTGCCGCCGATGTTTACAATGGGGTATGCTCGAGTCTCAACGTCCTGCAAGATCGGTGTGCTAACGAATGCAGTTTGTTTTCTGGTCCAACTATACCGCTATGCCTCTGCTCGTGTGGTGTACGTATTCCCCTTCATATTGTCGAATGTGACTAACTTTTGCAGACTTTCCACTGTGGCATATGGGTATATCGGGCTATGAGATTATCATTGTCACCACCGTCTCCCCACTGATCTTGGCCATTCCATCTATTCGATCATTGGTGGTGCGTAACCGGGCTTTGTTCCAATTCTTGCCCTTGACTGGGTTGATGGCTTTCCTTGTCCATGACCCAGTCTATCGTCTCTTCATCACAGGATTTTCGGTTGCTATGGGCTGCCTCGTATGGTCAGCAACATTCTACGGCGAAAGGGCGTTGAATGTACGACTAGAGTCGCGCATTTCTGCCTTTGCAATTGGTCTTGTTATGTCGAATGTGGCCAAGTTCGCCTTCCAAACGAACAACCCTATCTGGCCGATCATGAACGCTGAAAACGGTGGATGGAATAAGTTCGGACTTTTCCTTGGTGTTCTCGCTGCAATCCGTTCTGCAAGACAGCCAGCTGTAAGCGGAGGTGATTATTATCCACCATCTGGTAAGAAGGGCTCGGCCATTCTTGCCGGCGTTGGTATTGGAGGAGTTCTCTTTGCAGTTCACTCACTTTTGTCCGATTCGAGCACGATGATCAGCTGGGTTTGGGAAGGTTTCCCTATTCGGGGACCTATCCAAGTTCCCCATGGCGCGTTAACAATCTTCGTCATGAGTGCAGGTTACTTGTTTGGCTTGTACAACCCACGTCTGGCCGGCTCATGGACAGCATTTG
The DNA here is from genome assembly GCA_019828575.1 of Talaromyces thailandensis. Taxonomy (NCBI): domain Eukaryota; kingdom Fungi; phylum Ascomycota; class Eurotiomycetes; order Eurotiales; family Trichocomaceae; genus Talaromyces; species Talaromyces thailandensis. The sequence continues at coordinate 112,517 of JACVQZ010000164.1, forward strand.
GCGTTGGATCTCTCGGTGCTGCAGTGCTTACCTGCTACAGCCACTGGTTCGGCTTTTACGGTGGCCTAACTATTGCTTTCTACCTGATGGCTGTGACCCCTGTGCTCTTTGCCTCTGCTGTACACCACTCACCCGCATCTACCTTTGGCACAGGATTTTGTGTCTGGGTCTTCTTGACTCTTTTCCACGTCTGGGTTGTGGCATACGCCTTCGTCCCTGGTGGTCCTTTGGTTCGTGAGCGCACCGACTGGTTGATGACCATCACCATGCTGTGTGTGGGTGCTGGTGTCTTTTCCAGCTCTGTAACCAATTCTGGTCCTTCCAAGAAGAACTTTGTCAACCCCAACGGTCGTAGACAGCGCTCATACTATGTCTATGCCCTTGCAGTTCTTCAGCTTCTCGCGGTGGCTGTTGCTTACCTCCGATTCCCTACCAACGACTATACACCTTACCACAAGGAAGACAAGGTTGCTACGGCTGGTATCTGGACTATCCACTTCTCTCTTGATAATGACATGTGGTCTTCCGAGCAACGCATGATCAACCTTATCCGAGAGGCCGAGCTTGATATCGTCGGTCTGCTCGAGTCTGATACTCAACGCATCATTATGGGTAACCGCGACTTTACCGCTGTCCTTGCCGAAGAGCTCGGCATGTACGTTGATTATGGCCCAGGACCTAACAAACATACCTGGGGCGCTGCACTACTGTCCAAGTTCCCTATCGTCAATTCTACTCATCATTTGTTGCCATCCCCCGTTGGCGAACTGGCTCCCGCCATTCATGCAACCCTCGACATGTACGGTGAGATGGTAGACGTCGTCGTGTTCCACTCCGGTCAAGAAGAAGACCCCGAGGATCGACGCCTACAGACCGAATACCTCTCGAAACTCATGGGCTCTTCACCTCGCCCATTGATCCTTCTCAGTTATCTAGTCACCAAACCACTTGAAGGCAACTACAACACGTACGTGAGTGATGTCAGCGGAATGAAGGATATCGACTCGACAGATTGGGACAGATGGTGCGAGTACATTCTGTACAAGAAATTGAAGCGTACTGGTTATGCCAGAATCTCCCGAAGCACCATCACCGATACTGAACTCCAGGTAAGCATTAAAAAGACACTGACACGATCGAGCCTTGCTAACATTATTCAATAGGTTGGCAAATTTGTCATCGGTCAACCGGAATCCGAAGAGGAGGTTCGCATCCCAGAGGAGATGGTCCCTGAAGGTCAGCGCTTCCCGGCGCTGTTCCGTGGTGAGGGTGTTCGTGGCCACCGGTACCATGTGTTTGATGAACCCAGGTACTTTCAATAATCCAGGATTTATATATGATATTGTCTAGTTCTCTGCATTGTTTCGTATTATTTAATCTGTCGGTGCAAACGTCTGACTCATTCGAAGTCGACAAGTTGGTGCATTATGAAAAAAATTTCCATGCTGCGTGTACGATATGATGGACTCGATTGGAAGGGAAGACCTTACTGATCAATCGACAACTGCCCGGATATAAGTTATTGCATGATCTCTCATAGTGAATAGGATTTTTCATGCCAATTTTTTCCTATTCTCATCAAAAATTAACAGTTCCTTGCCCTCTTAACATCTACAACATGCAATGGACCCCTACGGACATCGGCTCAATCCTTCAAGCCGACATACTCAATCCATCCTAGTCTACTACGTACCCCCCTGGTCTTGTGAGTGGAGTAATCCACATTGTAGATGCATGAGTATTCTAGTCTGTGGATCATAACACGTCTACGCAGGTGGTTACGGAGCACACACTACCTAGGTCACTTAGCTAGCTGGACTAACTCTGTACGGAGGAGTAGGTAAATCTCGTTCACTCGATCTTGCATACGTGGACCTAGGGTAGATTGAACCCTGGAAGTACTGAAGTACTGATGATCTTGACACTCTTCCGAGTTAGTAAGTTGCTTATTTGGGACCCTCAAGATGTCGGCATGAGATCTACTCGATATAGCCAGCGTCGCTCAGTTGACAGGCCAATCGACAGACCTGCTCCGTAGCACAGTAGTCCATACGTACGGAGTATGGTACCGAGTACATGGTATCGTAATTACAGCAGGTATCATATCAAATACGCCAAGCGATCAGCCCCAGCGCGGGAAGGAAAGCATTAGCGACCGCAGTGGAGAAATATTACCGTAATTAATACCAAGGGTCTTGGTCTTTTGTTTCTTTTTCCCATTCTGCGCATGTCGCAAATTTTTTCATCGCGAAGATATGGCTTTTCGACTCCGTAGTTGGTAAAGCTACTTGGTCAGTGTGTCTAAGTTTTCAAAATCGCCACGAATGAGGCAAATTTTCTTCTGATCGTTCGCAGAAGCTGAACGAAGAAAAATGGCGCGTTGCGATGCGGCGACGCTGCTCACGGCGGACTCCGACTACTAACTACTTCTAAGTTCTTAGACATAACGTAGGTATGGATCATTCTAGCTTGTTTCAAATTTATCTCCCCGCACAGGTAACTTAGGTCTATGCCAGTATGCCTTGGCCTTTTGACTAAGTTAAAAAGAAAATACTTGATTTCAGCCTGGAGAACCCGTCGACCTGAAGGCTGAAGCTAAGTAGCATCAGGTCTGATCCTAGACTTTTCTGTATTGGGAGAATATAAGCGGGTTCAGACCCTGACGCTACGTCGTCAACGTACATTTGAAGAAATTCAGATTCTGACCAAACCTGTTATTTTTTCGCCTACGTCTGACAATACCAAGTAAGGCGAACCCTAAGCCTTGAGTTTGGTAAGGAATCAGACAATCTGAAAAAACAGTGAAAAAGTAATATCCCGTTTGACGGGTGCGTTCCCAGTGGCTCAAACCCTTGGCAGGCCCTTGACCTTAAGGCTTATGGCAAAATAGCAAATTTAATATTTTTCACTAGCTTTTAGTTCATGTCATTCCGGATGTCCTGAAAAGGTGCTGCCGGTGCATCATACAGCTTTGTTTTTATTGGTGGTATGGTCGCTTGCTCCATGCATGACTCCGACGAGGTCTGATCGAATAAAGTATCAACAGACGAGGGCACGTTTTAGTGTCAACTCTAAGAGGGTGACTTTGCATTGTATTGAGGTTAAATGGGTGACGGAGTACAAGGTTTTGGGCCGTTTGGCATATTGTATGATGCAGTTGATCCCATGATCGTCTTCACCGTACGCCATATCCAACATCATCATATGTCGGATCATATGAACTCGCTGCTGCGATATACGGAGCATCAAAAAGGCGCACAAACCTTCCACGGAGTACTTTTCCCGTGGTCACTTGGTAGGTATCTACGCGCTTGGAATTTCCAGGGTTGGTACCCAAAACTTGAATCTCCGTATATATTGAAACACTCCTTTTCCAGATGTCTCAAGATCGGATTTCCATTATATAATGGTAAGGTCAGACCTGCCTAAATAGTCCTCCGTAACTATTCACAATCTCAAAAAGAAAACATATGAACCAGGATGCAATTGATCGGATCCCCTTTGCCTTAATTTCTTTTTCAAGGTACCGACTGCATGTTTAACTTTGGCGACATCTGCCTTTTATGCATACCAGTAAGGTCACTAACCAAGCGGCAAGTACAGAGTGACACACCATGAGCTAGTTCTGTCTAGTCCGGCGTGACGGCATCCGACTTCGCCCGTAGTCAGCACGTATCACAGTGAAGACAAAGAAACCAAGTAATACAAGAACAGCATGGCGTGGGGGATCCTCTGATGCTTCCGTATGGGGTACATATGCCCTAATCTAATCTCCCGGGCTGTCGATTGTTTCCCTATCATCGGGTTTGATCACGCCATCGTGATTGAGAAAAAGGAATATCGACAGTTTGTATAAGAATCTATTTTGATACCAAGATAGATAGACGACGAGATACTCATGAATCGATAGTGACAAAAAAACAAAAGGGATCATCAACGTCGAGGGGTTAGGAGCCCTCAGCCGGGCTGACTAGTAACCAACACTTCCGAGGAGAACCGTAAACAAGGCGTTAATAGTCCTGACAGAATTCCACTCCTCCTTGAGATTCACTATGTAATATGTATGCTACGTACAACGACCCAAACCGAGCAAGACAAAAATAAAAAATAAAAATTACAGACGTCAAACTAGTCGTCCCGGTGTACTCTTCTCCGGCGCCCCTTTCGAGATGTCGCAAAAAGAAAAGCTGAACGAAGTGAACCACGTCGTTGGTAAGTGGCTGTTAGTGACTGATCTGACATCGTCGCGGATCGACTCAAGGGTAAACTCAAGTTGAGTACGGTTAATTAATTGATGGACCATTTAATTCATGGCTTTTTAGTCAGAGTACAGTTGCCTAACCAACTAACTAACTTTAAAGACTCACGACCAACCACAAGGTCGAGACGCTGGTCATTCTTCGAATTCAGACGAATCCCTGGCAAAAGGAAATAGGGGACAGCTTCAAACAGAGAAATAGGTCATGTGTCCCTTTGGATTCCCCGCGGAAGTACTCAAGTCAAATCTCTTTCGGACATTCACGGTATGTCACTGTCGTAGATTTGATGAGACACTTGCAAGGAAAGTGAGGCAACTACCCACGCCTTTCTGGCCGGGATTGGATATTAGTTAGTTACTCAGCCTGTAATCCAGTACGTAAGCACGTTCAGCTTTCCGTGTCGCTGGCTCAATCTCACCATCAGGTAGAATTATTCTGTTTTCCTCTTTTGCCGCCTGTTAATACTTTTCAGATGTTTCATCGACTGTACCTACGTAGAGGACGGAAGGAGATTAAATGGTTGATTCGATGATTTCGCAATGTACATGTAGGTACAGACTGTGAATGCCAACAAATACATAAAAGTGAATAGAGAGGCTTGTATATAATTAGCTACGCAGCTAACTAAATACTAAGGTATATGACTATATGTACTAGGTGATTATTTCCCCATACTTCTTCGCTCTACGTGTAACTACATAGTAATTAAGCCTAACCCACCTGGTCAAAAATGAAATTTCTGCCAAGGTGGAGACCTCGACAAGCTACAAGTGTCACTTTGCATGCATGTCGAGAACGGATTTAGATTTGGACAAGAACGAACGAAAAAATTTTCACCCTTAGTGCCTCTTTCCTGATACGGAAGGGGCGCACGAAGCCCTACGAAAATAGAATAGTAGCAAAATGCCAAAAAGTGATCCGTAGTCCTAGACTCATGTATGTAACATGCACTCCGTAACTGTCAGGGTTCAAAAGTTTAGGCAGGGATGGAAAGCCCAAAGGAAAAGATTTTCAGAGGCGCATTGGTGAAAGTGTAGCAAATGAAGGAGATGAATACATAGTAAGTCTAGACCATACGATGCGTTTGGACTCGTGTCGGGTCTCGTGCGCCGACACAGGTCTTGAATGCGTAGCTACGTAGTACTACATGACTATTACAAGTATCCTTAGTCGCTAATGGCAAGGATTGCGAGGTCAAAGTACGGCCGGAAGAAAACTCGTTACTACCGTTGCTTGTGCAAGTTCAATCCCTAGGCACTAGGTGGTCTGAAAGTTGATACACACACTTGAGCTCTGTATAATATATATGCTTATATAAATCTGATCACCATTTCATCATGACGATCTAGTTCTTCGATAAATTAACAGGCCCTCAGATTCATCTGGACAGTAAGTAAGGTACGGAACGAAGCGGCTAGACGGCCCGTAACCAAACCCCCACTCGCTCAACCACAATACGCACGTATCCATCACCCCAAGCTGTACTGTATACGTACCCATGGTTATAACGAATACGGAGCACTCCGAATAGACACAACATCTTGCAATGCTCCATCGCAGACCAAGTGGCTGCTCCCCTGTGGCTGAGTACATGTTCGGAACGCAGATGAAGATTTTTTTTTCTCCATTCTCCAGCTCAGATCTCAAGTAAATACCTCAATACGCGAGCCTGTATCCGTACCCCCTTCATACCTCGGTACGTACATAGTATTGTACCGAACGTAGACAGCTAATAAAATGTGACCGTCGTCATGCCCAACCAGATCGATCAACTCAGTCTCATAACCAACGTTTCATTGCGAAGTATTTTGAAATCTCCTCGGCAGGTAGGTATGGCGATCCTTTCTCAAGATTGTTACTTTTTACTCTGCTAGTCATGATGTTTCGCTAGTCTCAAACTCTACCGGGAAGTACAACCCGTACATGCGCAGTTATTATATGGAGAATATATAGGCCAAAAAAGGAAATATGCAATATATCATTTAAACTATCATAACCAGGTACAATGTTTGCCCAACTATATCGCTAGGAACTAGAATTCCTGCTGTCACTGTCAAAAATATCGTGCGACTATGATGGTGCTAGAAAGACAGATCGTGTGTGGAGACACATCCAGACTCCCCCCTTTTACCGTGAATTGTAATTGAGAATTCGACTAGACTGTTTCTGGGGTTGGACTTGCTGTCTGTCATTGTCATCGTTAGCCCGGACGAGTGGTCCTTGCTTGCGGTTAATTTTGATACGTACATAGGTAGCATGCACTTAAGTATTCGTTGGCGATCTTCGAGATTGTTGCTGTATACAAGCTGTTGAGATTCGACTTTGACTTGAGCTATTCAACGAAGAATGCGATGGATGAAATTACATCATCAATCAATAATACTACGAACTACCTGACTAGGACATCGTCGGCTGAGTTGCCGCAGTCAGCTCTGGGTCTCTAGGCTCTGGCTAAAATGCTACGCCTGAAAATAGCCAAAGGGGAGAATGACGGGAAAGAGCCTCCGATAGCTGATCGAGTCCACGGATCCAATTACAGCAAAAGCAGATCACTTGGCGCTGCACGCACAATCAAAGAGGGTTGGTTCAGCTTGGTTCAACTTGCCGGGATGATTGGATTTTTGCTGTCTGCCCAATTACAATGGTGCAATTCCATTCTTACAGATCGTATCGTATCGTGCAGCGTATCCAATCACTAATACATAGTACATACTGGTGACAGTACCGATACAGTTGGCCCCAGCCAAGAATAAGATGAGAGCCAAGTGGATCCGAGCACATCCTTTTGAGTCTTTGACTCTTTGACGCTCACCAAAAGTCTACCCCATACTCCGTACTCGTCCCTCCGGATCCTCTCTGCAAATCCTTTCGTTTCATGCAAGGGAGTCCACGCGAAGTCCATGCTCATTTGCCCGTCCGTCGCATCTCGTTGCTTTTTCTCTACGGAAGCTGGGAGTGCGAGCGTGCGACAACGGAGTGACTCTCCAATCGTTCTTGTCTTGGCGAGTACTTTTCAGTTCTCACCATGTTCTCTCAACTGACTTTGATGGGTGGTGACCTAGAGGTCATGGATCGATAGTGTACAATCCACACAATAGGCTACACTTACATAGGTATTCAGATCGATCATTCGTACCATCTGTACTATCCATACAGAGAATTCTGTACTCCGTACTGTACGTAATTTAAAATCCCCGCATACCAAATTAGTGCATATGCAGCAGCCTAGACGGCGCATCTCATTTGTGGCGCGTCGCAAACTGTCGACGTACTAACTTATGTATACTATACACGGAGTAGTAAGTGCTGTACAGACTGCGAATACGAAGTGCCCCAAGTATGGAGTATCCGTTGTATGTATGGTATTAGGGCGTACTCCGTATACACCATTCCTTTACTGGCCTACATACTAACTATGTAGTATGTATGTACTCATCCGCTGGTCACTGGACACCGCACACTGGCCTCCTCTCTACATAGCGCTACGCTCTGCTTGGACCTCTGTGTCGCTTTATGTAGCCTGTCTCATCTGACTTATTTTCGCATTACTATTGCCATGACCATTATCATTACGTGTTGGTTATTCGTGTACTCTCTACTCGACTATTTCCCGCATACTAAACCAACGATCAGACTGCTGCTTGCTTTTTTTTTGCTCTCCCTTTTTTACCTGACCTGCGTTTTTTTCTTGAGAACGTACATAGTACATAGTACATAGTACATACAGATCCAGTACGGAGTAGATCTTCCGGCCATAGTAACGTTGCAGCCATTTTGCGCAAATCCTAAACCACAACAGTTAACTACATAGTAAGCTATTAAATAATAAATACACGGCAGTGCCCACCTGAACCCGCCGTGGTTCCTCTTCTATGAATTTGATTCAGAATAGAACAGCACCTGGATGACCGACTAACATTACGAGTACGAGTGAGCCTCGCGTCTGTTCAACCATCCTCGACTCTTCCCCCGCTTGTCACCTGCCTGTTATAATTGGATGAGTGTAATCTGCCATTCCTCCCACTGCGACTACTCTCGACTTAGGACTACGACCACTGACGGTAACTTATATGAACTCACTGTCCAGCCCAGCGCACCTGAGCAGCTCTCCGATTTACTCTCGCTATTCCCGCCAGGCTACTATATCCCTTAGTGCCCGCCTAGACTGCCCTTCCCCTCCCTCTCCTCCCTCTAGCTATTATCCACTCCCGTGTATAATAGCATAGTGTACACCACCTTGGCCTGCTCCCACCCCAATCTCCCACTGGATCGACTCCAGTATTACACCTCATATGTCGACATCCCAATGTTGGCCATGCACAGTCATCAGTCCTCGGTGCCAAATCCATCGCCCGTTGTAAAAAGACCTTCTGCTGCTGCGACTTCTGCTGTCACAAGTGGAGCCGGTCCGTTCCGTTGCGCGCCAACAACGACAACTTCGTCGCTGGGCCTGTCCCATTTCAACCCTCACGTCCATGGCGCTCAGTCGGGCAGCGCCATCGAGAGTCCCTCCTCGTCCGACGACAGCCAGTCGCACAGTCTGAACGATGATGCCTCCGACGAGCTGCTGAATGACTGGCATCATCAGGACGACCATCGTCTTCTTTCGTCCGCGAATGCCTACAGAATGCGCCGCGAATCCGACCAAACGTCCCCTTCGTCTGCCACATCTGCGACCTATACCGGCACCGATCTCTATTCGAAGAATGTCTCCGATACTATCGACTCCAGTTCGCCCGATGCGCTCGTCCCGAAGATCGAGGAGTTGGACGACGATGGAGAGGTTTTAATGGATCTCAAGCCGGGCGACGAACATCCCGCCAACGACCATGTTTCCACCGCTGTTGCGAGTCTACCACGAAAGCGAGGTCGCCCGCGCAAGCACCCCTTGCCCATGCCCGGTGGTCAGATGAAGGTTGCCAAGGGTCGCTCAAAGACGGGTTGTATTACCTGTCGGAGGAGGAAGAAGAAATGCGACGAGACTAAACCGGCCTGTAAGGAGCTGCGCAGATCGGAAGTTATACATAATTACAGGCGCTAACGTGCGATACTACAGGCCTCAACTGCCAGAAGAATGCCGTTGTTTGCGAAGGTTATCCTCCGAAAGAAATCTGGAAAAGCGGGAAACAAAAAATGGCAGATGGTACGTTCTCCAAAATATGATGTATTAGGACAACTGTCTAAACTCTTGCCAGCGGTTCGACGAACGTCCATTTCAATTCTACCACGAGGTCTTCCTCTCCTTATCGACGGAATCGAAACGGACGTTGACCGGCGGTTCCTCGATCATTTCGTTTTTGATTTCAGTCGAGTACTCACGCTAATCAACGATGACTCTAACCCATTCAAGGAGATTCTACTCCCTATGGCCACTCAACATAGAGGTTTGATGCATTCTTTAATGTGCTTGTCAGGTTCCCACTTATCCGCGCGTGACCCCGAACCACGTTTCAAGGAAAGGAAACACTACCATTTCGATCGAGCTATTACCGATCTACGGGATAGTATCAATGCCGCTCCCTTGGCGGAAGATGCTCAGGAGCCGTCTTTATTGGTGGAGGACCCAATCATCGCTTCTACGCTGGCGTTGTGCCTCAACACCATCTGCGAAGGAGAGACTGCTGGAGAGTACCGATCTCATATGGACGCTGCTCGCTATCTTCTGCTCAACCAGAAGCCGAAGAACGAAAAGTTTCGACAATTTATTATCGAATTCTTCCAATATCACGACGTGTCAAACTCGTTGACTTCTCTGGACAGACGGCCCGTACAGCTCACTGGCGATCTCCGACTTCCGGATTTTGTACCTCATGCACAGGCTGGAACGTTCCTTGGCATTTTTGATGGTTTGTTTAATTACATCTCCGAGATTACTCGCCTAAGGGATCGCATTCGAGTACGCCATTGTGAAGGGTATGAACCGGCCGTTGACTATCAAATTCTCAGTGAGGCAGTTACTATTGACTCGGCTCTACGGATCTGGGAGCCGTCATATACTCCTGAAACTCCGAATTGGTACGCCTCGCAACTGTACAGACAGTCAACATGGGTATACCTTTACCGAACTATTCGGCCATCCCGTCCTAGCGACAAGATTTCACAGGTCGTCGACGATGCCTTGAAGTACCTTGATCTCCTGCCACAGGACGCAGGTGCATACAGTATCATGCTCATGCCGTTGTTCCTAATCGGATGCTCGGCATTCTTGCCGCGTCAGCGCGACAGGATCAAGAAGGGCTTCGAGGCAATGAAAGAGTATTCCAGTCTGCGAAACATCGAGCCAGCTCTCAGAGTCGTCGAACGGGTCTGGGAAGTCATGGATACGAATATGGAGGAAAGTTGGGACTGGGAGAAGATCATCGAAGAGATGCAAATGGACTTTTTGATCACTTGATCGGTGGCTCAACGAAGACGGCACATGGAAAAACACTTTCAAAACAACACTTATATTCTCACCTTGTTTATCTGTTTTACTTGTTTATGATTTGTACGGGATACGGTTACGTTTTGCTGCTTTTTATGTTACGACTGGGGCTGTCTGCTTTTGTTGCGCTGCATAGCATTCATAGGTGCGGTTTTTCTTCTATATCTGCTGTCACACTATATGCACTTGTGTTATATGACCAAGCGGCCAAATTGTTTGCTTATAACTCTGTTTGGAACTGGATGGGGCGCGCCTTTATTATTGATTCGTTTCTTGCACCCACAGGTGGAAAAAGCTGGGAGGTATCGTGTGTGGGGAAAAATCCAAAAGGGACAAAAAACAGTTGCTCTTTTCATCTGTGGACATGGGATATTTGGGGAGGTTGTTTATTGCAGGAGTTTATGGGTTGCCAATCGCCGAGAGACCTGAAAGGGATCTCATTGATTGAGCTGATATCAGCCTGAGAGGGTTACTGATTGGTGAAGCGAACGTGCCACCGAATTTATGCATTTGATCTTTTACTTCGTACATATATTAACGTACATATATTCCAGTTCTTGTATCATTTATTTCTATCTTCGTGTCATATATCTTACTGTCTGTTATAATCTTGTTGTTTGTATATACCTCTTGAGCGTCCTCCATATCTTTCACAGTACGCCTTGTACAACTACGTCTAATGAATGAAATGATGACCCGATCCTCCCGGTGCTGGTTACAGCCTAAGCCTACCAACATGTCACTAGTACTAAGAACAAAACTGCGTACGTATCGTATCCGAGTCATTGGCTCGGACTCCCATTCTAGTTCAAAGGTTACTAGCTCGAGTAAGAGTCTCGCGTCTAGTCTCCCTCCGATTTGCTCATCGACTCCTGGGCAAGGCGAGGCGAGGCTAAGACAGACAAGGCAGGGCAAGGCAAGGCTTACACCTACCCTAGGTAGGTAGGTACAGACGTGGGATGGGAAACACATAGCGTACATATGACCTGTAAAACTAGCCCCGTACAGTTGAACGGTGTACAACTCCCCCCCCCAATCAAATAATCATTCAACACTTATATTTTAACATCATGAACAATGGATGACTAACAAAGCAAAACCGAGCTGGAGTTGTACGTACAACGTATTGAACGTAACCTGTTTTATATACTAGTTAGTATTGGCTATATGTACCTTCCAAACAAGGACCTAGGTACATACTGCAAGAATCCGGGGTCAAGAGGGTCTAGAATTGCTGAATCGTCGCACAACGTTCATGCTGTATCCGCTTAAACCCCATACAATCGAATCGATACGTTCTATATACGCCCCGATCTTACGCGGCAAAAGAAGGCCGGGAAACTGGGAAAGACGGTGGACATAAAACCCCGTGGCTTATTACTTGAGTAAGCAATATCGTCGTTACATATGGCGTACTGTATGTATCTATGTAAATATGTAAGTAAGTAAGTATGTATGTATGTATGTATGTATGTATGTATGTATGTAATTGCGTAAAATAGTTGGTGGTACAAAAAGCGGGGTCCCCACATTTCGACTTGACCTGGAAAAGACGACGAGTTACCGAAAACGGATATCCCTGCGAAAATGGAACGCCTAATTCGTGCTAGTTATCTAGTCACATGGGATGGATTCTCGTATATGATGCCCCCGTATTGAGGGACTAGACTGATGCCTGCGTATTTACGGTTTGGTCCGATTCGATGTATGTAGTAGTGATTGAGCTGAGGATTGATGATTCATGGTGCTTAGGGTTTGTCATGCTATTGACTAGTTGCCTAGGTAGGTATTATCATATAATGGTGTATATGTTATAGATCCAGGATGAAATAGGATGAGTCAAGTCGAGAATTTGATGGCCAGATTGATCCTTGCAGTTTGCTTGAAGGATTGTAGCGGTGAATATGCGCCGAGGCCCAGGGCTGAGCTTTTGCATGTATTCAAAGAATGTACGACCATCAAGAGGTGTTCGGTATAGCTCCTATATTCTTTTATAATGCATAACGATGAACTTTGTTGCATCGTGTGTAGGTCTATGTGCACCAGACAGCCAACGTATGAAGACAGTTAATCCATCTTCAATCCAACCTTGCCAATCTTCCGCAACCCGTAACTCCCAATGAAAAAAGCACACATCATCCACGCAAATGCAGCCCAAAACCCAGCCCTATACCCCACCAAAAGCGGACCCGTAGATTGATCATCCGCCGGCGAAGCAGCAGCATGCTTTGTAGCAACAGACGATATAACAGCCATAACCGTCAAGCCGAGAGAGTTTCCAAACTGGGAGACGGTGTTGAACACCGCGCCAGCGAGAGCCTGCATCCGAGGCGGGAAAACGTCGGAGATGACCAGTAGAGCCACAGTGAAGAGGATATCGGCACTGATGGGGGACAGTGCTTGTGCAAAGAATGCGTCGTACCAGTACGGCCATTCGACGTTGATGACAGCCATCAACAAGGGGGCTCCAGCGCTGAGGAGGGTTGATCCGACGACTAGATAGAAGGCGGATATGCGGTGGACTAAAAGTCCTGTAGTCAATTGGCAGATTGACCCAATCACGACGTTGGGTAAGATGCGAAGTGAGGCTTGGAGTGCAGAGAGGCCTTGAATTTTTTGGAAACTTTTTCGTCGTCAGACATGTTGCCTAGGTATATTCGCGCAAAATAGAGGGGAAAACGTACAACAAGCTGCAGTATAATTCCATGACGTTGATGACTGCCCATGAAAACATGACCATCAGGCATACATTAGTAAAAACGGAGTTACGCCATAATGAGTTGGGAATGAGTGCGGGTTTTCCGAGTCGTTCTTGACGTTGTACCCAGAGGATAAAGACAGGTATGAGAATCACACAGATCACGAGCATGACGATGTTTCCCGGTATTTTGATGTTGTTAACGTCATTTGTCAGTGCTCTGATCCGAGAAAGTTAGCATATCATCGTTGTGCTGTTGAATGCTGACTTACGCAAGAATATACGCCAACATGGCCAATGAAGCACACGATACAACACCTCCAATCCAATCGATCTCTTTCCCAAGCCTCGTCCAACTGATCTTCCCAGCATTACCCGGACGATCAGCCGGTAAAGACCAAATACTAACCACGAACAACGCCAGGGTCAGTCCACCAGAGATATAATACCCATATCGCCATCCGATGGTGTTAACCATGACACCACCCAGCACCAACCCAGCTGAGAACCCAGCCGGCTGAACAAACCCCAAAACTGAGTAACTGATATTGCGTTTCCGGCCTGCAGGTACAGCCTGGGAAACGATAGCTACCGACGTAGGTAGACAGAGCGATACGGCGACGCCCTGCATGGTACGGAACATGATCAACTGGATGCCTGTTTGGGATAGACCGCATGCTGTAACGAAGCAGCCGACTAGAAAACAGCCGACTAGGTTGATGATGCGGTTTCCTACTACGTCGGCGATAGAACCTGCTAGGAGAAGACAAGAGCCGCTTGCCAGTCTGGCTGGTCAGTATGCTAGGGCTGCGAGTTGCGAGACTGCACTCACGAATATACCGAAGATGGCCTGCCAGGATGAGATTAGCCTAGGCGGTTTAAAACGAGGAAGAAAGTGAATTATACCATAATATCAGATCCTCGGAAAGCCCAATATCAGCTGCAGTCTGCGGAAGACCAATAGTAAGAAGTCCAGTAGTAAAGCTGCCGAGAAAACTGATTCCAGAAACGGCCAACACGATGTTTGCCAACTGCCAGACCGAGACATCATGATCTGATGTCGACGACAAGGAGGCTGCCGTGGTTGGGCGACCTGCACCCAGTAGATTGGTATCCCTGTCGCTCTGGTATGCGCCTTCCGAGACTGCATTCTGGTAATGTGCTTTCGATGCACTTGTTCTGGTCACTGGTATATCTGATAGTGCGATGTCTGCCATGGTTGCGTCAATCTACCCACGGATGTCGCTGTTGAAGTCTTGATCGCAGTTGTACTGGTCAGGATGTTCTTGTGTTTTACCTCAACTATTTGCGTACTGTCAAATAGTCTTTTGTAACAATGAATGGAAAAAGAAGACTATTTAAACTGGAAGCCAATCGGACCAAAGTGAAAACAGCCAATCAGTATATTGGATTGGTTGTATTTAGGGTTATTGAATGTCACAGGGCGCCGTCTCGGCACGCAAGTTTTATCTCAACCTAACCTTCACTTACCTAAATGACGGCCAGTTCTAGAGGAAATCAATCCTCATGTATTCAACAATACTGCAGGAGAAGAGCTTGGCAATGGCCCAATAGCACACACATAAAAAAAAGATTTATCACACAGCCAAAATGATCAAAAAGGAATGTCGACGAGGGTGTGATTTGAACACACGCTCCCGAAGGAACTAGATTTCTAGTCTAGCGCATTAGACCACTCTGCCACCTCGCCATGGACGTCGTCGTCCATAATGGCTTCATATGGAAAATGCACAGTCACCTAGTCTAATCGTCTGATAATGACAATGGACGGTACTCTAGAAAATGGGCATATGCCTTGGTAAGTTTGTTTAGGACAGTACGTGCAGGGAGTAGGCAAGTGGTGATATATGATCCCTTCATCAAGTATCCTGCCTTAGGGTTATTGTGGGTACTCGATACAGATCTAATAGCGAAAACCCTGACATCTGCTTATCCGTCCATCGCCGTACGAATCAGCTCTCGTTCTTCTCTCTTAGCGCGTCTTCGGAGATTATTGGACATGCTGAACGATAAGTATGCAATTCCCATCAGCTCCAGCATTTTAAATAGGCCGTTATTTGCGAATCATTCGTGATTGGTCGGGCGCCACAAGACAGCTTGCGAATTCAGCTTCCTCTTTAAGAACTCGTTCTGCTGGGATTTATGCATAGTACTTGATTTCTTATCGTCTACTGGCAGTCCGAGCAGTTGCCAAACTGTTTTTCGACCTGTTAAGTTTTCGTTGCATCAACCGCAAGGAGTTTGGAGGTTCAAATTCATAGATACAGTCATACGTGTCTGTTTGAATGGTTGTACAGGGCTCAAACTAAGTATTTCAGCAAACGGGGCTTAATTTGCGGGAAAGGTGTCAACAGCAGCGTGAACATAGCAAAGTCGTTAGTCACAATGGGCTTCTTCCACACATCCACAGCGCTGGTCTATACCGTGCTTCTCCTGCTATCATCGACTCTCGTTGCAGGAATCCAATACTGTCACACCGGCCCCAATTTCTGCTTCGCCGCAACTACTTCCCACAACACTTCAACCCAAAGCCATGATGTCTACCTGACCATCTCTGTAACACCATCAAAGAATGGTGGCTGGACGGGTATCGGCCTCGGCCGTGAAATGAAAGGTGCTTTGATGTTCATAATTTATGAGGATCAAGAAAGCAAATCGCTCATCACCAGCATTCGATCTGCAAGCGGCCATGTCATGCCCGCGGCTGTGGAAGATGCCGACAAAAAAGTCTCGGTCTTGCAAGCAGCTGTTTCAGATGACAAATATCTCGCACAGTTCGCCTGCTATTCATGCTGGTCGTCAGATGTGGAGATTGATGGATTATCGCCTTATATTTATGCTTATAACAGAGACCAACCTTTCTATGGAGCCGACAAATATTCAAGTCTAATGTACCATGAATTCAATGGCAAGGTATGGGGTAACATGAGCGTCACAGCAGGGGATACCACAGAGGCCTTAGCCCCAGCGATCCAAGGCGAAGAGACAATCGGATTCATCGAGGAGTCGCCAAAACCAAAACCAAAAAAGCCTGAAGGATTCTTTACTCCGGTCCGAGTTCACGGCACGATCATGACGTTCTCTTTTATGGGATTGTACTTTGCAGGCAGTGTGGCCATTCGCTCCCCTCTGGTTCGCGCTTTCAAGTACCACTGGATGATCCAAGCCGGTGCATCGGTCCTCGCCCTCGGCAATGGCTTGTACATGTTCCTACGGTCCACCCACTTCGGTCCCCACAAGATCATCGGTCTCACCATCTTGTGCTCTTTGATCATCCAAGCTGCTGCAGGCTACAAACATCACATCGACTTCGTCAAGTTCCGCCGACAGACAATATTCACGCTCGTGCATCGCTGGCTTGGTCGTGGAGTCCTTTTGTTTGGTACCATGAATGTCGGACTTGGCATGTACTACCGCCACTGGTCGTCTCTCGGATTATTCACATGGTTCGTGATTTGGTGCGTTGAGATTGCTGGATACGGCTATGTGTTGCTGCGGCATCAGCGTCGCCAGTCGCAGCAACGTGGACATGCTATACCGAAAGAAGACTTGGATGATATCGTGGATGCAGAGGTTTTTGATATTGGTGACGATTTTGACGACGACGAGGACGAGGTCGAAGGCGTCCCTCTCATGGATCGTCGGAAAAAGCACGAGAAGAATTTGTGAAATAGCATGGTCAGAAACTTAAAATTGCACGCCGACACTTGAATATATCTTGAAATGGACTTTGATGTGGAAGTATGATTGATGCAGGTTAGGAAGATCAAACAATTACCATGGCTTCTTAAACTCCAAATGACATGTATGAATGATATATCGATATCAAAGAAATTGGAAATAAGGGTCGACACGGCTGTTCGGTAGAGAGTAGCTCATATTCGAATAGTCAATCAATCAAATACATAGTGTCCAAGGATAGGACATAGATACTCCGACGCCATCAAAGCACCAAAAGTGGATGTGAGAATACATCTTAGAGTATAAGACAAATGGTATTAGAAAGTGAAAGGCCAAATAGTCGCCATGTCCGTCTATAAACCATACTTGATACCGAGAAGGTTGTCACCGGTGCCGAAAAGCTGAATAGTCATATACGCAACCCCCCCAAACATGGATAACTCTGTAAGACCGAAGCTTGACAGCAAGCACTGCACATAATCGGTGGCATCGTGACACAAGAACCGCAGCTATGTCCCAAATTCACAGCCTGATTGCCACAATACGTCGACCCACATGCAGGGACTTCACACATCGAGGGCCGCTGTCCGTACAATGACTCAGTAGTCGTATAAGGTGGCGGCGGTGAAACCGGCGCTTGGTAGATGGGGTAGGCAGCGGTCTGTGGAGCGTAGTACCAGTAGTCTAGGGTAGAGGTTCCTGCATCGACGTAGCGAGGTGCAGAGGACGTCATATCCAGCCCTACCGAAGCGTGTGGCTTGGTTCTTGGTGATGGTGGCGATGATGGTCGTAGTGATCGTGGTCGTGACGGACGACCTGATCCATACTGAGGAGCTTGCCGGGTTTCAGATTCATCTTCACCGTATCTCGAGTGGCGCGAAGACCGGGATCTATGTCCATGACCATGATGACGGTTATGTTCCTTCTCATAGTCTCGAGGTCGGTGTCTACCACTCTCCGACTACAATTACAGTATCAATCAGCACGAGGTCTTCATTGAATCAGGAAACAGAACCACTTCGTAGCATACATGACTCACGCCATAATGATGATCGATCTTGTTGACAGTCAGCCACAATGGACGAAGGGGGTCATTGCTTCTTGATCCAGACTCCTCTCCAGGAGAAATAGAGCTGCTGTGACGTTTTCTTCGCTGTCGTGTTGAGTCATCGTCATAGTGTCTTGCATGACGGGACTCATCGTCAGTAGGAGTCGTCTTTGTATATTTGTATATATACTTGTAGTGGTATGAAGGCATGTTTGGGGTATACAGTAGATTTCATCAAACTGCGGATCACGATCAGGTATGGCAAGAGTAAGAGCCACGAGAAATAAGGAGTAGAACTACAACAATGAGTACATGCTACAACAGTCATACTTATAGGGGTCTGAGAGGCTCAGCTCCTCGCCGTGTGACTCGACTTCAGGTTGGACGAGTCGACTTCATCTAATGTTGTCCACATTAATAACATTGTTGTCCCAATTGACTCGATGACCTCCTTTACCCCTCAGGCAAGCTTGTGACCTTGAGGTGGTGGTTCAGATGAAGTTGCATCATTTGATGAACCCCTTTTTTCGATATCGTCTGAAATGCAAAGCCAATAAGAAATTCTTTGTTACGTTCGTGAGTTCATATTTGTATGATATGGTACAATCGTTATTATACATGATCAACCTCCAGCAACCACCGCGAGACCTTCATAGATCTTACGCTTCACAGCAAGGAAACTTCCCGCCTGCCCTCTGCGGTCTGATGCAGAGGATTGTACTGAAGCTTCGACTTCGATAGTGCCCGTACTCGATTTGCGAACTGCAACCATACCATCAATAAGCAGCGTTCCCTCGCCACGAAATTCAGCCTTGTGTCCTGCAGCTATCATGAGTTTTCTCAAGTCGGCGAGACGAAGGTCACCTACATGCAGCGGACGAGCCATGGAGCGCGTTCCAGCTGCAATACTGGCCGGTAGCACATCTAGAATAGGGAATGCGTCTGACTTTGATAGTGATGAGTCTTTTATTCCGTCCACGGGAGTTGACACGGTATCTGGCTCCGTTTCCAGAAGCTTTTGTTTTTTGTTTGTTGACTCGGTCATCTCGTCCTCGACCGCGACAATTTCCGGAGGTTTAAGCTGAGCAGTGAGAGCTACAACACCAAGACTTCTCACATGCTGCCATTTGAGTCGTCTGACCAGGTTATTGCTCAGTTTCACAACCCAGGCATTGGTGTCCACACTGGCATCAACTGACTCGCCATTCTTTGGTGTGAAGATGTCAACAACAGCAGATCGGTCTCCTACATCTTTTCCAGCGAGCAAGTTCCGACATTCAGCTGCAAGACTTGTTGTTTCCTCTTCCATGCCGCCCACTAGAATAAGCTTGCGAGGTTGAATGAGGGGAATCAGCATCTCAAGACTTCGCTTGTCATGCAAACCCATATAGTCGACGAATGCGATACGTGCATAGACAGTCACAGTGGAGTGTTGATATACAGTCTTGGCCGGTCCTTCGAATGGCTGTTCGTCGACCTCGTTGTCAGACTCAGAATCAGGTCCATCACTGCCTGCTGCCAGATCTTCACGTATACCTCCAATGTCACCTCCTAGGCCCTCATCTGGAGACATAGCTTGACGTTTGTGTGCACCGCTGGACAGTCGTCGACCATGTGGTCCCGTTTCGTTCCACCTACGCTTCTGCCCAAGCTTCATCTCGCTTTGTGGCCCAGACTCCCGCTGTTGCGCATCTGCTTCTTCACGTTCTTCCGCCCTCAAATACTCCTCGGGACGAATGAACTCTCCATATTCATCTCCGCGCTTTTTAGGAGCAACATAAGGGAACATGCGCTCGCGGCCTTTCTTTCCGCGCACATCATAATCAAAAACGTTCTTGCGTCGCAGAAGAATGTTCACGCCGAGGTCCTCATCTCTAACACCAATCTTATTTCTATTGGTATGTGCCAATGACGTTGAAAAATTCAGAATCCTTCCTTGCTGTTCGGATTCAGAATCCTCTGACGAAGTCGAACTAGCGCCATCATCCAGGGCATCAGCTGTGCTGTCTATATTACCATCGCCTCTTCCCTGTGATGTATTTTGTATTTGTCTCTGTGTTGCGAGATATTGCTGATATAGCACCTGCTCATCCGCATCGAGCGCGGTTCGCTCTACATCGACGACCGAAATCTTTCGCCCACCCGAATGTATCTGCTCAAGCAGCTCCCCCCCGGAAGCTGTCTCCATAGCCACTCCATCCCTTCGCTCTTCGTACCAACGCCATATCATTCTCCCGAGAGTCATTTTATTGGGCTGCTCAGGGTCATCGGTCTGGTAGCGAATCGGAAAAGTCTCGGTCAGGAGAATCAAGTTCTGAGAGCCCTGTGCAAGAGTGCGGAATGTTTCCTTCGAGTAACCCCAGTCCAGCGAGGTATCCGAGGCAATAATCACCTTAGGGACGCCATCCGTGAGTATTTTCTCCAACTTTCTCTTTTGCTCGACGATTTTCAAGTGCTTCAGAGTAAACGGACCAAGTTTCGTTCCTTGTTTAGTTCCGGCATTGCGGCTTTGACTGTCGGTCCTCTTGTGGCCTCGGACTGCCGCTGCATCGCCGCCCTCTACAGCTTCAAATTCCCTGACTATGCCTTCGTCCATCCATTCCAACATACTCCTAGCCAGCCGCATGGTGCTGTGCGCCTTCTTCCCGGCTAGGTATATTTCAGCTTTTTTGAACACATCTTCGCCATCTGCAGAATCGGCTGCATCCCGCCAGGCATGTTCTAATGCATAAGACAGTTCCAATACTCGCGCACTAGTATCTGTAGGTATCAAAACAGAGCCACCCTTTGCCAGACTACTGCGGATCATATCTAATAGTAGGGCGTCTCTTTTGTGTAGACCACCAGGTGGTGCGAATTTATCGCCGCCTTTGCTGCTACAGATCAATGCAGTGGGCTTGCGCAGTTGTTCAATGACCTCGGTGCCACTGGTACCGGAACCTCCAAACCAAGCAGCACCGGCAACTACATTCTCCCTCGCTTGGTTCCAATCCACCGCATAGACAATAGACTCCATGCCATGCTGGATGTGCCATATAGTTCCTCCCACAGTGTGTCCGGCGCTGTACGCGGTCAACATCAACCCGTCAAGTGGAGGCGAGAACGGCGAGCAAAGAGGTGAATGAGGTTGCGAATATTTGAGCGGGTGGATCAATGAAAAATATCGAGCAATTTCCTCGCCAGTTGGCGGCTGAAGAAGTATTCTCCCTGTTGTAGCCAGTTTTTTGCTGCTTCGGTCGTCTCCCTCTGCAGACGCTGTTGCCGCGGTTGCTGAAGCTGCAGATGTGGACGCTCCCGGCTCAGATATCGATGCTTTGGGTAGGAAAGTAGCAGCGAGGGGTGCCGATGTATACATGTCTTGGAGCAGCGTTCGACCGAGCGAAATGACCGGACCGGTAGCGTATACCGGAATCTGTGTGAACAGTGGAAACATCTTGCAGCAATGCGCAAAAGCGCCGATGTGCGATATCGTAGCATGAGTCAGCAGTATTAAAGAGAGCGTGGGAATGTGCCTAGAAAATAATTCGCGTCAGTTCGAGAACATTTCCGCAGCTAGAACAGAGTTATGCTCACTTTTCTAGCTCTGCAAGCTCCAAGACATCAAATGTCTCGTCCCATCCGACATCGACCAGAATCTTAATTCCTCCTTCCAGCTCGAGAATCGATTGCGACGCTCTCGATGACGAGTATTGCGCCCCCAGCAGGGGCGTGAAAGTAAACATTTTGAAGACGGCCACCTGATGGCGCCGACTTCGAAGGGGTCGTCCACACGATCAGCACCGATGCAGTGTCTGATTATATAATAGCAGCGACTCGAAAATAAGTACTAATTCATGTTTGAAAGCGTTTCGCAAGTGACTTGACCATCAGAGTAAAACGACGGAAAGTCTCATGAGGTCCAACATCGTAGCTTCCCCGAGGCCGCGTGCTTCTTTGTTTCGTGGTTGTTTGCATTGTTTGCATCCTGTCGCGCTACCTATTTATTGACCCTTTGTGACGACCTCCTTCAAAAGTTCTACTTCAATAAGATAACTGAATCTACAACTTTGGTCTAGTCAGAAATACCTTTGCGCGTATCCTGATAGAAACATCTAACATCTCAAGTGCGACTTCGTATACCTTCGAAGTTCATGGCAAAGCATTCGAGCACTTTGTCCCGTACCTCTTTTTCATCCCAACCCAACGACATCAGGTTTTTCTCAATGTGATCTATATATCGTTCTTTGTGATTCTTCTTCTCGCGCGGTCCTCCATACATTCGTTTAGCGCCTTTTTCCAGTAGAAGCTGGACCATTGGGGCATTTTTGCGCTTGATGGCGATATATAGAGGCGGTTTCTTTTGACAGCTCGGCCCATAGCCACAGGAGCTGACATCAGCGCCATACTCCACCAATAACTTCGCAGTGTCCGAGTCGTCTTGCTCTAATGCCCTCTGCAGAAGTGTTTTACCTGTAGGTGAAAATACCTCGTTCGGGTTGGCTCCATGTTCCAGCAGCAGCCTGACCATTCGTGGCCTCCTTTTCTGGTTGGTATCAAACAAGGCGGCAGACATCGGTCCTTTCTTTTCGTATGTCGTCCTCATCTGTAGGTCGATCCTACCCTGGCCAAGGAACCATTTCACTGCTTCGCATTGCCCAAACTTTATGGCCTCTACAAACGAATGGAAACGCTTCTCCGCAGTCATAGGCTCAATTTTTCCATCCAATAGCTCCAGAATCTTCACGTGTCCTCCTCTTGCCGCACTGTGATGTGTTTCTCTCAGAGCCAGCCATGAATCATATGGCTTATTCAAGCAAATGGAATTCCCCATCCAATCCCTATAACTATAGTTCAAGCTTTTTATCTCTCTGGTCCACAACTCTACAGCCTCGACGTTGCCGTACCGTGCGGCTGCAGTCAAGATATTGGACCAGGGCTCAAAGAATCCGCGTGAGTTACTCATGGGGCTCTTATTCGCGATAAGGATCTTGTGGATTGCTAGGTCGCCAACTCTCGCCGCAACGTCTAGGGGGCGTAATATTATGAGCTGGTCGAACCACAGGTCTGGTTGAAGACCCAGGTCAAAAAGTCTTTGGAGCTCGGCGCAGTCTCTCCGACTGATAGCACTGATCGCAAGGGCAAGCTGCAGCATATGATGAATACCATTAAAACACACTGCATTCTCGGGACTAAGAAAAGGTTTGGCTTGGACATGTTTTTGGTAGTGTACAGTGGAAAATATGATATCGGGATCAAATTTTCCGCGCAATATACCATCAATGAGGTTTTCAGTCAGCATGGCTCTTTGGTCTTTGTCGGCAATCTTGTCCCCTGCCAGGTGTAGCATGCGATGCAGATTAGATGACAAGATACAAGGCTGATCGGGGTGCCGGTCTAATCTTCTCTGGACGTAAGAGTGTTTTAGCTCCAGTGGAAGTCTGTTCCAGCATGCTTCTGCATACTTATCTGGGTCCGCATCGCCGCGTTCCCAACTTTGAATACAAAATCTCTCTAGAGCAAGACCCAGAATTTCATCGGCGAAAAGTGCTATGAATATGGTCAGCGAGGACTCTTTCATGGCGGACTTTTCATCTTACTATTGACAAGCCTTGCTCTGAATATCTCTGTGATTGAGAGAATTTCGAGAGCATCTCGAAGGATCTGGCGTAGAATTTCCAGTGGCACCTTCATTTTTGACCAGAGATATGCTACTCAGTATATTTCCTCTCTGAAACTGTACCTGTGGGGTGAATTCATCGCATGATTCTTATTTGGTTGTATTTCCTTTGGTGCTATGGTTGCCTCACATTCTGAAAAATGTTACTAACGAGGCTCTTTCGCAGACCGTTGTCTCTGCACCAACACTCTATACCGTGTATGGTTAGCTGGAAGTTTTGCCTGTCCAATCACTTCTCGATATAGGTATGGTCCCACTCAGGAGGAACTCGCTAAATGCCACCACTAATAAAAACCTTCTGTTCTAGACTTGGGTAGCCCTTCCTTTTGAACGTTGATAGAAACGGGATGTGTTGGGATTTCCTATCCTATCATACTATGTAGATCCTCGGACTTCGACTTCTTGTACTGTCATTTCAGGAATCTGGCTCCTCTAACATTATGCCTCTTTCTAAAGTCTATATATGACTATATGGTGAGTTCAAAAAACCTGCCCTAGATACATGCATACAGTCATCCATTGTTTGTGCAGACATCAATACAGCAAAGATGTCTATGTCGATCGATTTCCTTTCATGCAACGTCGTGATTTCATCGTAGTATGTGAAATGCATACAAGAAAAGAATCAAGAATATTCCCACCAGAATGGCTATGACCACGAACCAAAGACCTTTGCCTTTGCCGATATGCTGAAGAGTTTCGTTGACTCCGTCGTCAGTGGATAGACCGAGAGACCGATGTTTCCGAGAATTTGAGGCAGCCACTTCTAAGCCTAGCTGTCGAGATCGTGACAGAAGAGGAGCTCGCTCACTAGAGCTCTCGGAGGAAAAGTCTTCACTCGGCCTCTGAGACCGGTCCCATATTCCTCCTGCACCGGGGTAAAGTACGTGACCGTGGAACGATTCTCGGGTACCACTTGTCAATGTAGGCTGAGAGTTCACTCGTCGTCTTTTGTCGAACAAAGCTGCAGCAGAAATGGATTCCACGTGTATGTCATTCAATTCAGGAAATGCCGAGCTGCTTCGAACGTGTACTCGAGGGGGTGGAACCAAACTGCATGCTGAATCAAATACCGGGCTCTTTTTTGTTGTGATACCATCTTTGTAATGAGATTCTCCCGATTTCTGATATTGCTTTATCTTCAGGGTCTCGGGATTTGTCTGCGGCCCGTGAGACTGACGCCCGTTTCTTTCATCTGGAACGAACTGGTATATTATTTCCTTTGCAGGAGACAAGATTATTGATGGCAGATTCAGACTAGTGGAATCAATATGAGGATTAGTTGCTTGAGAAAATGGTTGTAGAAGCCCTACTCCAGATTTCGTCGCGCTGGGACCTTGTCCAAACCAGAGGAGAGACTTGGGAATATCTCCTTCGGTTTTTCGGCGCTTTCTAGGCGGTGGTGCATCCTGATCAACTGTTTCGGTCAGTCGTAGGATCAAGACATAAAGGCTGCATGTCTTACCTGATTTCTCCATGGCAGGTCACCGGGTTATGCCTTGCTTAATGCCTGGATGACTTCGGATGCCGACTCCCAACAAGCTGCAGGTGGATTTGCGCAATTTAAATGAAGTAAATTCTGTGCCGCAGTTGAAACAGACTGGCGCTGCCCGCTCGTTGAGGCTACTCAAGTAATGAGGTTCCCCCCAGGCAATGTGTAAAGCAGTACTGGGAAGAATTTAGGTATCGAGGAATCGGATATCTCAACGGCCGAGGAATTCATTTCACACGGATCAATAGAAATAAGATATAACAATAATATTGAGCCAGCAAGCATCTAGGAAACATGTTAGCAAGTCACCGGACTGGAAAGAGGCAAGGAATGTCATTTGCTTTGATCTTACCGAATAACCGCATCTATATTTGAAGAGGTTACATGTCCCACTGCTTTTAAATTTGCATATTAAATAACACTCTCGTGATGTTTCCAAGTTCTGCCTTTCTTTGCCCCTAATCGGTGGGTGGAGTACCAGCACTAGTCACGGCCAGCAAATGGAGCTATATATAAGAAAGAAAAGGCAGCAACTTGGAAAACAACCAAAACGGTTTTATTGCGCATGGTGCTCGTAGGGGTTCATGATCGGATGGAATATTTATCCCTATCGAGTCATTACTTAATGGACAAGGCTTCCATGCACCTGGGATCGAAACTTTGACCATTTTCTCTCCACTGCAGCAGGAATAATCCCTCCTTGTCACTATAAATACTAGAATTCAAGCCACAAATTTCTGTCTTCTCAGAACACATGACCTAAAGGCACATGTATTTTCCAAGAAAATCTACTTTTCGTCAAAATGACATAGTTTGGTGGATCTTGAGAGCTCCTTGAGCCAGTCGAAGGTTCTGTAGAGTACAGTATACATCTGACGTTAGCAACATTCCTATGCAAGGATATATAGATCAGAATATCTGGGCTAGAATAGAATGTGAAAGAACAGCTAGAAAATATTTCATAGCCTCTCACAAGCCTTTAATTGCAAAGACCTTGACTTGCTGCCCAATGGGAAGTGTTCTGACATCAGTGAGGAATGTGATCACCCTTTGCTCCGAGGTCAATGCATCAATCACAATACAGACGGACTTTAAGTATGAAGTAAATCCGACGGAGCCGTTACACAATTCAAATCCCTCCTTGGATTGTTCGAACCGTGCAGTGTCCAAGTTTTTGATATGATGCGATGGATTTTTTGACTTTGCCTCGGGCAGTGAGAAAGACGCTTGCATTTCCACGAGTTCATGACAAGATATGACCAAGAGTTAGTACTATGTGCACCGGTTAGATGTTCATGACTCGGTGTGATCAGGTATTAGCAAAAGTAACGGGCGACTCGTGATCCAGGAAGTCGATTCTTGAGCCTTCACAGCATATTGTGGATCCTATTTGGCACGTTGAGGTGCACATAGCTTGATTTTATTTACCCTTTCTATCCCATTGAGAGCAAGGATAAGATACAATAAAGTTTAAGATCGACTTCATGGATCTCCGCTTTAATTCTAGACTTTGATCTCCTCACTACCGTTTCTAGGAGCTTTTGCGTCTTCGCGGAACTTGCGTCGATATCCGAAGCATGTCTGGACGCTACTGACGTTCCAGGGCAGGTTATTACCTCAAGGGTTCAAATCGTATGAATCAGTCAGTCAGTCTTCTCACATGTTTGCCATCTTCAGGTGTTGCTAGGTTTAACATGTTGGCGGGTTTCCTGAACTGCATTTTGTAACCCATGGAGCCGTGGAAGATATATATTTCTGTTCTTCGTTTATGGCCCAGTATACAAATGTCCAAGCTCGATCTGGTGCTTGACAACCACAAAGGAGTCATCCGGGAGATGGACCAGCTTTAACGGCTGAGTTAAGGATATTTGAATACTCTAACCTGGGTCCGGAGGAGGGTAATTCATCTATTGATAGTTTGAAACCGGGTTCTTGGGAGAAGACATTGACGATTCAGCGAAACAGTGAAAGCCCTAACAAGTAACAATCCTTTCAATATAAGTCAATGCATTGCATGTATTAGCACATTCGACCATAGGGTGTGGAAAACAGGGCTTCCCGTCCGCTCAGCCGTACTTAAGCCACACGCCGGCTGGTTAGTAGTTGGGTGGGTGACCACCAGCGAATCCCAGCTGTTGAATGTATTTTTGGTATTTTTTGCGCTTCTAGATAGTCTTTCTGAACGAGATTTCTGCCTGTATGTATCTTAAGTACATTCACGCATCTTGAAGCATGATTCCGTGAATAGGGACCCAAAGTGCATTGCAGCGTGCCAACTCATCACGTTGGATCACAAATCAACAAGATGACTCCGGATTCTATATCAATCAACTACAATCAACATGAGTCTTAATAATGAGCCCGTGTGGCAATTGTACTTCAACAAGAACTCGTTGTGGATTGTCGTCGACTGGATTGGCTCCAAATCTAATGTTACGTTTGAGAACCCTATAGCTCACCGATCTTCATGACGCAGCAATCAAGCAAGCCGAAAAAAAGGTGAAGTGCCGCAATCTGTGATCACGCACACGAACGATGATATTGCGAGCAGGGAGAAGATCCTTGAAAATTTTCAGGGCCTCGGTGTGACAGCGGAAGGTAGCAAGGGCGCTGCCAGGCAGAAGAGTTTTTTTGACAGGTACTTCAATCAGAGAGGCTTTCTGTGAATGCTACCAACCGAGTAAGATTGAACTTTGTTCTAGATAAGTTGAGACTGGTTGAAGCGAAGTCAACGCCACTGGATGATACCATGGACACAACACCGGACGGAGACGAAGCCGGATCTGTGACTCCTCTGAACCGTCTCGTAACCCCGAAGATATTAGACCATCCCAATGCAGCCAAAGGGATTGACCAGAGTATTGCACATGCAACGGCCGATAGTGATGTCCCAGCCGGGTCACCATCCTCACAGCTGTCGCGAGAAACCCTTATGGTGGATGAAGATGAGATCGGGCACTGGATTGAGCTAAGTCTTTTCCCTTGTGTAAGTTTCAGATGATATGAATATCTCGCAAATGGGACTGGGCTGATATAAAGGTAGGAACTGGATACCGTGGCTTTCCACGCTACACGGAGGAATTTCCTTGCAATAAGCCATATTTACTCATTATTTGAGCACGCATTTAGTGGACTTATGTGAAAAAAGAATGAGGTAATACAGCACTACTTCAAAGGCGTACCTACCACACCTTGCCTCACCATCCGGTGGTCGAATGGCTGGAGGAGCTTCACCTATTCATTCAGGGCTGACGCTCCACAGATGTCACCAAAAAGCTAGTCGCAAGACTATCCTGTTGTCGCAGTCAAGCTTTGGAGCTCGCCAAAGAGGTACGAAAGAGTATGTTAGAGGCTGAGTCAGCACTCAAGTCGTCTGGAAGTGAAGAACAAGCTGCTAGTCGTATGCAGCTCGTGGTGCTGGGGGCCGGGCTCAATGGTTTTGCTTACGAGGATCGATCTGATTTGTATTACCAGTCTCCATGGACAGCAGGGTGCCACATGGTTGAGATTCGGGATGTGGCTTTCCATGAGGGTATCAATCTTTGCTGTGGATTTGGGTATGTTGGCGCAGTATTGCACCTGTACAACGCCCTACGACACTTGGATCCTCCAATGCATCAGATTACTCTTCTGGAGCAGCTATCTCAGTTATTGCTACGCAAGCTCTTTCTGGGAACGATTGCTGAAGAAAACTTCAGTGCTTATTATCGCTAAGCATTAGAGCAAAGTCTTGAGTCAAAGACCGAAAGACGTCGTAGACTATCAGAAGCAGCCACAATCTTGAAGCCTGAAGTTGATCGAATGGACCTTTTGTTGTTCATGAGCTCACATCATATGACTACCAGCCCACGAACGAATTCCTGGCCAAAGTGTATATTGACCCAACCTTGCGAGAGCCGACTCGCGCCCAGCTCGCTGATATTTCACGAGAAGCCCACCCAGTCCCTTTCAGTATTCCTCTGGACAAGGTCAAGACAGCGGTTATCAAAGATTTTACTGGTGATCTTTCTATCATACGCACCAATTTCTTTGCTATATTCCGGTTCTGTATCGAAGCCCTTCAGAATGTCAGCGAACTTGGGCACGACGATAGTTCCTCAGCGAAGCCACCAAGTGCTGCTTCAGGTCTGGATATTGTTGACGAAGTTCTGGATATTATTACCATTCATCTTGGCGATGGCACCAAAAAGAATTTATTCAAGTCCTACATATTACTCAACAAAATGTGGGATGTTATTGATAGACTAGAAGCCAGTCGGTCTTTGTCAGATTATCAATGGTCGATATAGCATTTCTCGGTCTCAGCTCACTCATGAACTCGAATGCCATTGTCTGAATAAGATCTTATACGATGAAAGATACTGTCTGTAAACTGAGTTCAAAACCATCTATTGATATGTGTATCTCATGAGTTTCAACTCTTGTCATCCATAGTAGGGTTTCCCACATCACATGACCGAGAAAGTCAAAATCCATAGGCTTACTCTTTGCCCAAACATCGAATCAAACACCATTCATTTGTGTGAACAGACCAATCGTATCTAGTGAGAATTCTAAAACCTTTCGTTTATCTTCCATCCCAAAATTGTGAGACTGGCTCCATGGCCCATCCTAAATAAATGGCTAGATGAACTCGACTTGTCCTTGGTGGCCATTGGCCCGCTTGAAGTACTATCCTAAATCAAGTCTAAAATGTTCAATGATGAAGAGGCGGAATACTACTGGGCTTGGTCTGAGAGTTTTTGGTCGGAAAATCCGTTACATATGGACTACAAGAAAGGCCTACTGCAAGTGACTTGAATTATCATGAATGCTTCCAGGACGAGACTGTATTTAACTTTGAACTTGAGGGATCATGAATGAGTACTTCATGCTTGCCTTCGATTCTGGAAGTAATAATTTCAGGATATAAGTATTAGCGTTTCAATACTGGCGAGAGCCCACGAATGAGTTAGGGTTCCGTGCCTCATGTGCCCTAATGCTTGCGAAGATTTCGCGGAATGAGCCTTATTCAGCATAGTAACTATATATTCAGGCTGTGATAAGAGTGTAAAAATAGATAGCCCGTTGTATTCCAACGTATGTCTATACTACATGATCCTGCTACGATCAACCAAGTGCCCTGCTATTACTAGGCCGACAAGGGCTTGGCCATTATTGCCCTGGCAAAATAGATTAATACCGGCAACAACTAAGTGGCAAGAGACTTGAACAAAGCAAGTAAGCAAGTAAGCTCGTATCTTCTCCTTCAGTGCAAATGCTCAGGCTAAATGGGGTACTACATGGGAACGGATCAAGTGAGTTTCCAACGCTGAGCGAGTACGAGAACTAACTTTGTGTTTAGATGTTAGTTTCAACTCCGATTCTATTTCTTACTTTGCGGATATTACCTTACATTTCCATTCGCCGAACACTTGCACAGTCGTATGACTTGGGACACGGACTTGTTGACTCGTGGTCTATACTAGGGTAATACGCCAATACACCCAACCATGACTCGTGGAATCAGACCTTCAGCCTTAGGTCCCGACCCAAGTCCCAACTCTCAAGGCGCTATTAAGACTCAGAGTCTAATGTCAAGACAAAGATCATGCGCGGACGCATCGGCCGAGGGCCCCGACGCACCGAGTATGACTTGTCAAAAGGACCTTCTAGAAAAGTGCGTGAACAGGTACCGTCGCCGTTGCCGGAACACTTCTTAGAGTTTAAGCTCTAGTCTAATATAATTCACATGATATTGACAGGGAGTTAAAGAGAAAAAATCCATCAGCCGGGCCATGAGAATAGACTATTTGCTAGTTTGCAGTAATCCTACTGCATGAGGCTGATTGAGACGGACCCCGAATATTTTAATATATATACGCATCGACAGATGGAAGCAAGTTCCCCGTATACGAACTAGAAAATAGGATTTGGAGTCCTAGAACAATGTTAACTATTGTATTACTGGCTGAATAAGTATCTAGTCTGTATACATGCCTGGATAAGCTTGCATAGCTCGTGACTCCGTACCTATGAACTTAAAGGCCATAGTCCAACACATTCAATGTTCCTACTTCATCGAAGAGTACCACGCGGACCCAAAAGTTGACAAGGGCGTCGAAAGGATCTACTATGTAGAACTCCATTGGCTGGTACAATATACGCCCACTTCTATCCTTCACGGAGTACGCACGGAGAATTCGAGAAACAAGTAGAAATGTCCTTGTCCTCGGAAACGACGGCAAGTCAGAATGGTTGGTTAAAATACCAACCAACAGAAGTCTATTATTGTTAGTTGCCATCTTGGCGTCGCTCGCTAATGCTTGGTATTATTATTGGACAACAAGTCCGTGGCTTAATGCTATCGCGCTCTTGTTTTAACTCTAATTCAGACTACGTACGGTACTCCGTTCTAACTCAAGCCATTGTTGGCCTCGTTGGCCCCAATTCCCCCTCCGAAGTTTCGAAGCACGTAGCTGCAGACGTATTGACTACGCAGTCTGTTTTCGAGTTCAGCCACACTGCCTTGGCGCAGTCCTCGTAGCTTAGCCCAAGTGTGACAACTGGGAAGAATAAGCAAAGAATGGACGACTCGCTTACGCTGAGTTTTGGCTGCTATCTCAACGAGAGTCATTGGCTGGAGCGGCGAGCGTGTATATTCTGGGACTAAGGCCAACGAACTCCTTACATATTGGATACCCTATTACCTCGTTTAATCCAGGCATACGCATGACAGTGGGTAAGATACGAGGTAGGCAAATGCTAAATTCGAGATCAGATCTAATTAAGCGAGACTTGGACTGACAAACTACTTGCAACTAGGCATCAAAAGTGCCATACACAACTAGATAACTATGCAAGAACTTTAAAGCAGGGAACTGAGAAAAGTAATCAGATCCATTTTCAAGAAGAGTCGTACGCAAGGCGAACTAAACCCTAGTTATCATTGATGACGGGTTTTGGCCCTGTTGGCTGTCAGCCGCTGCGCCGTGGTTCGACATTTGAGCAGATCATTCAAATGTTTCACTCCCTTATTACCCAGAATGAATATGACGGTACGAGGTAGTAATTGGCGACGCTTGCCTCAATCGGACACGATGTCAGATAACAATGCAATATGATTAAAGTATTGTACGTAGCATCTTGATCGTAAATGCGGCCGTCCCATGGTCGCCCTCGAAAGCCAAATTCTTCCACATGGCAAAGGATCTTAATTAAGACCATCCGGGGTATCCCTATTGGCACGCTTAATTGCAGTGGAGCTCGCAGCTTTGCCTGATTTGGGGGCATACCCCGTGAGCTTACTTTGCGGTTCGCACACGAGCCTCTTTTTATTCTTACTCCGCTGTACTTCGTAGGTAAGTACGAATATGCCAAGTACGTAGCTACGGAGTATCAAGGCAACGCCTAGAAGTTGAACAAGAAAGGGATGACCGAGAGACGATTTTGCTTGCTTGGTTGTTGAAACGGCCAGCAGAACGATTCATTCGCCAACGATTGCGAATTATCGGGCCAATAAGCGACATAATCCAACATTTAACTCCTTCGTATAGTTACCCCATTACGATTTTGGAATACTAATCACAAAAATCAACCTCTAACTCGGGGTTTCGGAGTTTCGGACACAATACGTAATACCATACATAGTAAGTAGTAAGTACATACCACGGTATAACTACGTATCGTATGGCCAACAGCTTTCCTGGTTAGGGAAAAGCCCCGGGAGCCTTTGCGCTGATAAGTGGCATACCTGTAACAAAACGGGGTACGCAATACTCTGTACGTACCCCGTTTTGTTACAGGCGTCGTCAGCCTACCCTAACAAGCTTAAATATTAAACAAGCGTAACTAAACTAGTGTGAAGGCCTTGAAATCAAGCTAGTTTTCAGCCCAAGAAGCTTTGATTTCCGATGAAAGATTAGACTATCGAGCACTAGTGACTTAGTACGTAGTACCATAATCAGTTATTCACCGAGTGTCCGACAGTCCGAGACATGGAATGATGAACATCGTGTGTGTACGGATTCTACGGACTCCGCCTCATACCGTGTGTTGAGTCTACTACTTACATAACTAGTAGTTTATTATTCAACCTCACCTACGTACTACATAACACGAACATAACACGCGTATTCGTATCCGTAGCACGCAGCGTCATTAGGGCTGTGACCTAAACAACGCTATCGGCGCAGTTGATCTCCGACTGTCAGTGTCTTCGCAGTGACACTGCGCTGTTCAGCTCTAATATGCATCATGGTGATCAATAATTCGGCCTCATGCCCTAACCAATAGCTCATCCTTAATTAATAATTTCGCTATATATACTACGTACTAGTACGTAGTAGGATAGGGACCACTTCTTACTTCTGACTTCGGAGAAACAAGTTTCAGCTTAGGCCCAACGCAGCCCTTGTAAGTTGTCAAAGGTTGGTGGTAGTGCATGCCTACCTGGCACTTATCCATGTCTCTTGCATTACGTCGTTTCGCGTCCGAGCGATCAGCAAATTGTTGGTGGGTTAATCAAGTTGGTGATAAGCAAGGAGGTGTGCGGCATATGTAGCTAAAATTCATAATGGTGGTCTGCGCCGTAGGAGATATGGTGCCAAGTTGACAGCCATGTAACTCTATATTCAATAAATGGATGATCGAAAATAGTAGTAAATACGTAGCGAGTCGCCGAGAGTAGTAGTGAGTGACTTAAACTTGGAAGACCAGTCAATGTACGTACGACTTTGTACTATGTAGTATGTACTCGGGTCCATACAGCTAATGCATAGACAAAGGATGTGGCTGAATCATGCTTAAAAACCTTAACGACGATATACATGCTTTAACCTTGAATAGGCGACATGCTCCGCTCTATCTGGAAGTCGATAATTTGAACTTACTCCGGACGCACTTTACTCTACTCATAGATATTTGCGACGCGCGTATATGAGGACGTAATTCACATACAAATTTACGAAGAGATCGTCTTGATGAACATGCATAACCATGTGGGCCGTCGGTGGCCTTGAACCAGTGCACGCCAACATGAACCAACCAACATGAATGCAGCGATTGCATTGCAGATGATGATTCGCTCATCGGTCTATTTCTAGTTCATTCGACTGTTGAATCGTTGCACTCAGCCCATCCATCCTGTCTTCTGGACTTCTTGTGAGCTGAATCAAGTCTTAAGGCTTTAAAAATAACTAGCGTCCTTCTAGTATGCAATACCTATCTCTCCAAATCTACAGAGTCAGACAATTTTAGTCCCCGAGGCCGGGGAGTACTTCCCTTTCTGGGCATATTTCGGCGTCAATCCTTGATCAGGATCTTCTTTCCAGTTTCCACACAACGAAAAATTGAATCCTCACTATTTAGCCTAATATCGCTTGATATGCGAAGACCCAAAAAACAGAAGCTACATGTTGAGCGTGTTTTGGAGCGGTCGGTCCAAAAATCGAGGAACCGCAAAAATCGATAATGCGTAGGCAGGCAATGGCTAAAGGGGGAAATCGATCATATATAGGGCAGATTCTCATGCAAAGACGGGGATCGGGCGGGAGATCTCGGAGGGACGCTACATCAATTGTCAGCAAGCATCAAGTGAACGCCTCAATCTTCGTTGTGTCATTGTGCATGAGCCGGCCCAACGATGGGGTTGAAATAACGGGCTGGCCCAGCTAGGTTTATAGCCTTGATCTTACGTCCGTCTCAGCCTGAAGCAGCGAAAGACGAGATGCAGACCGGGGAAGGGTCTGGGTTGCATCTCGGCGCATTCTGATGGAGAGCCGGAGACTAAGTCTGAATTCCCGGCAAGCATCTGGGATAAGATTGAGAATGCTGTGAAGGATGAATCGTACTACGTCGCTCAGATATAAGCGAGTCGCAATAAGCTTGTCAGATGGAATGCACGTAAGTACTCTCCATGTCTGGTAGCTACGCAATCGAGGCGATCAGGTGGGA
Source organism: Talaromyces thailandensis (assembly GCA_019828575.1). Lineage (NCBI taxonomy): Eukaryota > Fungi > Ascomycota > Eurotiomycetes > Eurotiales > Trichocomaceae > Talaromyces > Talaromyces thailandensis. Next base: position 147,729 of record JACVQZ010000164.1, read on the forward strand.
ATTTATTACGTTCTTAACATGGATGTCGATCAAGCAGGTCGTTCTTTTATGTGTGAATGCTTGTGTTACAGTCACATTCCTTATGGATCTATCAAATTGAGTTGACATGATCTACACGGGCTGTAACCATGCCATTTGTATAACCCGGCACGCAGTTTTACCTCTACCCATCTTTAAATAGGTTCCTATACATACTCCATGTAGATAACGGATGAATGACTCATATTCCTGCAATACCGAGTTAGTACCATTTACTATCCGATACATTACAAGAATGTAGAAAGGCTCAGTCATACTTCTTGTATCAAACTCCTTGCAACAACAAAGGTCTACACCCATGATCCCTGCGGGTATGCTTATGTATGCATGTACACAACAGCGAGTGGAGGATCAAGGATTCAGACCCTACGTGCATAATCAATAGTGCCTACTCTGTTATCTGCTTACTGAGCTCAGTACGTCGAATGGTCCTGCAGAAATAATGGAGGCCGTTTCGATATCCATAAGAAGTAGGTAGACAGGATGAAGAGCAACAGAAAAAAATTAGAGTGAAAATGAAAGACCCACAATAGGCACAGCTCAAATTTAACGTTTTTTGGTATTCCATGATTCTAGTATTCTACATCGGCATAATTATCAGGTCTCAAGACTTGAGAGAGTCACAAGCACGCCCTTGTATCATGATATATCGCAACGACGAGCACTAAGTGGTCGTAGGTAGCAAGACCAATTCTCCAATTACCTAACGCACACGCTTATTCTTGCCTCTTGATCCCCCATGGACTGTGCTGTGCGGCTATCGAATACGTCCGTACGTCGATTCGGGATCGATTAGGGTTTGTCTGATCGCATGTGACTTGACGCAAATGCCGGACGCAAATCAAAATAAGTTTATTTCCATGTCTAACCGCGCAATCTGATCCTTGTTTTTGGTATTTAATAATCTGATACGGAGTATATCCTGGGACGCTGATGTTTCAATGAGGGTTTATGTAAACTTTTGTAAAGATGATTGGCGCTGATCCACAGTCTCCAACGGAGTACATACAAAGCGAGCATTACGTACCAACATCCAGGGCATAAATTAACGTTAATAATCGTTATCCACCTGATGGAGTCATGTAGTATTGTGAGACTGTGTCTCGGAAATCGCTTCTTTCTCTCTCACGGCCTCGTTACAACTTACAACAGTATGTAGGTATCGAGTTTAGCCTCTACGGAGTCCACGCGCTGAATCGATCCACAACTTTATTCGACTGAAAAAAGAACGAGAAAAGCTTAAACAGTAAGAAGTACGGAGACGACGTACACACACGTACGTACATACTCCGCGCCGCAGTTGATTAAAATCGTTTCAAGTAGGTTAATCCAACCGAGTGCGAATTTCCGACTGGGTACTGCGTACGGCGTACGTGTACTCGGGACTGCTGAGACCGTGATATAATCAGGCGGGTAGCTTAAAAAAAATAAAAGCGTAAATCCACCCAATAGCGGCAAATCTTAGGCGAGTCGCGCCAGAATCGTCGGGATTAGGCCTCCCTTTTTCTTTCGCGGTCCGTAAATTGGAAAATACTGACCAAACAGAAGATCCGAATTTTGTGGGATGATGGATCCCAACTTCCAACTGTTCCATGTCAGGCGACAGAGCGCAAAGGGCCAAGGCGTTTATGGTTACGGCCGTGACCTTGGGTTGGCGATACACACGGACAAGTTTAATTAATTCTGGATACGGAGAAGCTGTTCCCATGGTTCTGCATACTGAGAACTCATTTGATTCTCTCTGACTGTGTTATGGAGCACACTGGTGCTTACAATTACATAGTATGTACTATGTACTATTTAGGTACCTCCGTTACATGTTTCGTACGGCGTATACAGCATACATAAGCATACGCACTGTCAGTGTCAGGGTTCAAGTCCTCGTAAGCCAGTGGGGCGCCCCAAGACCTACCTTAGCGTGAGCTTTGGCCACGGCCCTGATGGTCTGATACTTCCACAAGGAGACTAGTGCCAGTACGACGTAGTACATTCTTAATCAAGTAAATTAAGTGCATTAACTTTTTTTAAGTGCATTAACAAGCATAGCCAGCCACAAATTCAGTGACTAAACTAGCCTCTAGTGCCTCGTGTTGGTTTAAGCTTAAGCTTCGCGACTTGCGCTAACGCCAAGCACTGGTGTCAATCTTATTACTGGTCAGTATTACCACCGCGTAATTTAACAAATTCAATGAATCCCGTATTAATGTTTACTATGTAATATGCACTATTCAGGCCGCCAGTGTGACACTTCGTACCGTTCCTCGGTCCGTATTCCCTCCTTTGATCGATTGGTCAGGCCGCTTATTTGCGCTCGTTGTATTTTCTGTCATCACTCGACGACGAAGGCACTACGTACAAACTGACTCTGAGTCAGTTGCGCACGAACTAAGTTGATTACGCACATTACGTTGTACGAACACAACGAGCATTCTAATTCTTACTACGATACGTCGTATAAACTCCCGTCGCACAAGACCTGCGACACAATTCCAATTCTCCAGGCTAAGCATAGCCAAGCCAGCCAAGCCTTGTCTTATGGACTGATCCAGAATTATGATTCATGTCGACTTTGCCTGAGCGAGATGGATGCATGCTGGGCAAGAATGCAGGGTTGTCACACGCCTTGCTTGGGAGTGGACAGGGTTCTTATCGTCTCCATATACGGTGCGTACCAGTCTCCCAGGTATGGGGGAAAACGCAACTATGCTTATTTGTCGATTCGACCATCGCATTCTTTATTTTTTTTTCTTCTCCACTCCACGAAAGCTAAAGCAGAGATAGCAGGTCTTGGCCACCAGAAAGGCTATTTTCAGAATGTTGCCATTACTCGCGGTGTCCAATCATAGATCCTTTCCACACCAAAAAAGACGGATGAACGGAAACACATTCAGGCATTGTCTCATTCTAATATCGGAGTACGATGACCTTTGAAGCTTTGACAGGTCTGACCAACACTCGCACCTTGTCCTTTTATTGGATTCGTTTCTTTTCCCATTCTGAATTTACCTCTGTTTGACTGATTGTGGCGGAGCGCCACACGTCCCAGGAGCCAGAGAAACGTATTATGGGGCGCGGCGAGAACACTGAACGACGGTCAACTAAGAAGTCGAACAAAGCGAGTGGTCGTTCACTTTCCCTTTTACGAAATTAAAGCCAACTTAATTCGAATCCCGAGACGTGGTTCGCCAAGTTTATCTGTCTTTTATTAGTTTGCACCCCGTCCCCGACTCCCCCGTTGCAGACTGACTCTTGTGTGCTGTACGAATGATCCGATTGAGCAGTTACTCAACTGACCAACCAACACAAAGACCAAGTAGTATGTCCTGTTTGCTCATCAATCAATAATCAATAATCAGCAATCGTCCAGTAGAGTGCATAGTCTGATCCATCTGTGCGTGTGGACGCCGGTGGAGATTAGGGTTTCCCGACATGCCCACTTAATCGCCAAGTCTAAATGCTAGCTTGGTGTCATTGTCTCTGTACTCCGTACTCCCTATGGAGGAAAAATCGCCGTTCGTTGTTTATGCAATCTGTCCTGAAACATAATAACTAAGGTTTTATGTCTATTGTAAGATGAAGCTCTTTCATGCTTACTACGTACGCCATACAGCAACCTTGGCATAGTTAATCTTAGGCAAAAGGAAAGCTACACAAAGCAAGCCAAATGCCGTCTACCGTATTCTCGTCTACTCTTTGACCTTTGTTCATTTTGTTTCTCCGGTCTTGCTAAAAGTCAACAGTACCAGCAAGGTTAAAGAGGCGAACGATGGAAAATAGGGTGTAGTCATTGTAGCAAATAGAAAGCGATACCAACAGTATCAGCTTGTCTTGGATTGCGGCGTTGACCCACCGGTGTCTTTTTCTATGCGTATTGCGTATACTCTATGTAGTTAACTAAGTTAAGTGCTAACGACTATTCCATACAAGAGTTTATTTGATTGCTCGCTTCAATATACTGCGCCGCACTTATTCCGCACCATTAGTCAGGACTCGAGACTCGTTGGAGTTAGATTCTGTGAGTACTAATAGTAAGTAGTTGGGCCTAAGGCCACCGATTATGTCCCCCACTCACTAGTCTCTAAGTTACTCCCATATTGAGTTACTCCGTAGGCGACCAACTAAGCTTAAATTCCTGATGCCTGTTCTTAGTATCCAATATTACCTAGCTCGGTAAAAGTACGTAAAGATTTGAAACGCAACGACGGAGATAGTACAAGCAAGTGGGGCGAGGCTCAGGGCTACTATATTTATTTGTGGGTCTCAGAGCTCCGTACATACGTATTTACATACCTTAAACGGTACGAATACGACGTAATTTACCGGACGCATTGTATCCACGGGTTTTGAAGTTTTGGCTATCTTGGCCCCGTTTGGTGACGTTGGGTAAAACTAAAATTAAAGCTACCGCCCAGTCGCTCTTGCCCACATGGATGGATGGATGCATCGCGCCGCGATCTGATATCCGTAAGCCCCTGCCTGTTCGGTGGCCTTTTCTTTTTTTCATATTATTGTCGCTTCTCCCGTCTGCGCCGATTCTTCTCTCTTCTTTCTTCTTTCCGCCTTCTTTCCTTGTTCTCTTTTCTTTCATAGAACTTCCTCACACAGTCTGCCTTCCCACCCTCGCTTCCTTCACTCGACTACATAACTCGGCTCACTTATCGCTCGACTCAACGACAGTTCGACACTTGGAGAGATCATCGTGCACAACAGTAACGGCCGGGAAGCAGAGGCTCTCCCAAAATCAACTACCAATGGAAACATATCACGGTCTCGTCCGCACTCCCGCGGACGCCATCATTCTATTCGAAGCCTGCAGATTAGGACTCCTTCCTCGCGTACAACGTCGCCTGTCAGAAAAGGAACGACAAGCTATCAAATCGGGCTCAGTATTCGTGTGGGATGAGCGGGAAGCAGGCATGCGCAGATGGACGGACGGCAAATCGTGGAGCGCCAGTCGAGTCTCGGGCAGCTTCCTAACATACCGTGAGATGGAGGGTAAGCGTGGAGGCGGCGTCTCGACATCTCGCAGTGAAAAGACTCCCGACAGTCGAGGAAACAGTGACGACGACAGGGATGGATCAGAAGATGGCCCGGATGGGTACCGATACAAGCCAGATGGTCTCATGAAACAATCCTTCAGCATTACCACGTCCGCAGGACAGCACCTACACCTCATCAGTTACTACGCCCGATCACATCCTACAGCCCCCAACTTCAACCAGCCTTCGACTGATCCTGCTCTACGACATATTCGCCCACAAAAGGGTCTCTATCCAGAGTCGACAGTCAACGATCAACAAAACTTACCGGTCGTCACCCGAGGTCCAATGCCAGGCACCATGACATTATCTCCTCACATGCACATGGCCGGCTTTCCTCGAAATGGTGCTACCCACCCACAGTCATATGCTCCCCTCTATAGTTGGCCTCCGACCCCTTCGGCGACTCCTCCCACCGCGACTGTTCCTTATCATCCTGGACAAAATTACCTCCCACCTCTCGGAGGCCCTTCTCCTTACGGACAACTACCACCACACCCTCAAGCAGTTGCCGGTCCTCCTCATTCTGCTCCTCACCACCAGCTTCCCACACCTTCAGAGCGATCACTCCACCTCGACACAACACTCCCGCCACCGGTGCCGTCTGGCACTGTCTCCGCACCTGGTTTTCCTGGTTACACCCGCTCTCCCCGGTCTGGTCCTATGGCTATGGAGGCACAAAGGGTTCATTCTCCCAATTATGCAGTCAAGGCGAATTTGCCTGGACAGACTGATCCTCGCATGATGTCTCCTCGGTCTCAAAAACAGCCCGGATCTAGCACCGAAACCAGGGCGTCTCCAAGACAATCACTAACACCGAATCAATCACATCTGCCACCACCTCAAGGACACGAGGCTCCAGCAACGGGAGCAAGCGTGCCCAGCATCGTGACATTGATGAACGGGTCTGCTACCTCGCCTTACTCGAAACTAAACGGCAGTCCAAGTTGTCCCCGGGTGGAAGGTCCCAAAGATATTCCGAGCGATAAGATTGGATTCGGTGGGGAAGATATGCGCGCTATACGACAGCTGGATCGGGTGTTCACAGCGTAGTCTTATCTTTTCGAGCATTTACGATTTCAAAGGCAGTCATGTATTTGTTTCTTGTTTTATTTGCAACGGGGTTAAACTAGCCTAAGGGCTCATGGAATGGCGTTTGTGCTTCTGGGACATGGCTGGGAACCTATCTTGCATGGGCGGTCTGGTTTTCAAGGGTAAAGGTTTCGTATTATTGATACAGGGGCATTTCATATGTATGTATCATCATTGGACGGCTATTTGATTGTTTCGTCTAGGTGATTACTATGTTTAACATCGGTCAGTTTGTACCGGGCATGATTCCCTGTTTTATTATTATTTGGATTATCTACGATGGTGACTAGGGTAGATGATCAAAATATCATGACTGACTACATAGTCATAAACGCAACTACGTGACAAATACATGCTCGTACACCAACATCAGCAAGGAGTAGGAACCTTGAACCAAGTAAATAAACGGCGCATATCCAAATGCGGCACTGCAGACGTATGTATGTACCTAGTCTAGGTATCTCCCAGGTAGATAGGAATGTATACGTACCCTTCAATAAAAAACGCTGTACGCCCACAACACAAAACCCATTGATGACGGCTCAGCATAGTCAATCAATCACATAGTTGGTTAGTGGTTACGCAGCGCGGCTTACGTGTTGGTTGGTTTGTGTCATTTTGACTTTTTTTTTGGCCCAATATCATGCTTATTATAATATGTATTTACTATTCATGTTTTACTATAGTAAATGTTGGGTTGGTTGGCGTTTGTTGGTTACGAGCGTATGAAATCGTTTGACTCGGTTCCTATTGCGGTATTGTACTGATGTACTAATGTATCTTACAGCACTGTATCTGTGTATACATGTAACTTTGACTGGAAATAACTAACTAGCCAGGTATTATTCATGGACTGATAAGCATGGGCATAGATACATACGTAGTGTACATTGCATATGCAGGGTCGGTCCTTTGCGCGCTGGTTCGTTCTGAGGCTGGGCATCCCTGTCTGTTTATTACAATATGGACGGAGTACGGCCGTGCTACGGCGAGTATTAATTGCTGGCCTATATAGAATTTATGTAGGGTAGGCAATATTGCATTGTGATTAGGACTGGATTGCTGCAACGTATAATAATAGTACGTAGTCCAATACATGGCTCTTAGCGATTTAATGTAGCACAGAGTCAACTATGAATCTGTATTGCAGCTGGTCTAATTGGCTTACATCGGCCAGATATTTGTCCATCTGATTCAATGTCGGTGGACCGTGTGGTTTTAAGCTTGGCTACGTACTTTGATAGGCGCGCTGGGTATAACCTAAAAAGGATATGCTTCTCTATGATTTTACTCGCGTGCTTTTTTTGTTCTACATTTCGAAGGAATACATGTATACGTATAAGGTTCCGGATATCACGCAATACTCTATACGGACTTTGCACGAGCTGATTGATCCACCAGCTCATCGAGACATCCAACAATTAGAAGGATCAAAGGAAGTTCAAGAATGAGTGCTATGAGTACATCGGTCCTCCAGCTTTTCCAAATTTGAAATCTTAGCTGAACACTGAATGGGGCGGGCGAGAAAAAAGGATCATGCACAAGAGGCTATTTTGTGTAGCATCATGCAACCTGTCCCGAGAGAACAAAGAAATAACCATTTTTAGCTCTTACTACGTACTCTAGCATAAGATCGGACTTTATTTAGTACGTATACTTACTGGGGTTAGACAGCTAAACGGCGTTCGGGGGTCGGTTCGGGCCAATTCAGATCAGAGTTAGGGCTCATGACTCAATAACGGGCTGGGATACGCACACACCAGTATCACTTAGATTTTGAACTACTACATCGTACAGTTACAGAGGACGTACGGATTACGGGCGTATTTTTGCGAACAAAGAAAGGAAGGTTGACATTTTTCCTGATTGGGCTTAGAGTACGAGGCTGGATACTAAGTTTTGGAAAAGACCGTGGGTTGCTTTGGTTATGCTTAATTTTTGAGTGTATTTTTTGACTTCTGTTTCCTTGTATGGTTAAAATAAAAATCCGGAGCAAGAGCTTGTTGATGCGCATTTCTCGGGCTTCTGCTTCTTATGTAGATAGTCCGCAATCGCAGAGTTTGTTCGCCGTGCTGATCCTTTCTCGGTGGACTGTCAAATAGGGCTAGGATCACAGGATCGTAGGATGAGGGCCAAAAGATGAGTTTATTCGACTCGGATTACGGAGTACGACAAAAGAAATAAAAATTCTCAATATGAAGTCATTGTGCAGAGAAGCAAGTCTGTTCTAGATCTTCCACATGATTAGTAGTACAGTGTATTGTGTGTACCGTCACACTAAATCATGACTAAGGGAAAAGGCGTTGGATTTTAGTTTGCTTCAAAGGATCAAGGAACCGTTGCTAGAGATCCTAGCTCGCTCCTTCGGCACTTTGCTTGTCTAGCTGCTAGCACGATCTGATTCGAGGATTGTACTCCGTGCGATCGTGGGAATCATTCGCAGCTCGGGCGGCTTTGAAGTTGGTACTCCGTACGTGATTATGTACGGAGATGTTCGGACTAATAGAGCTTATAGAATAAGCGATGCCGAGTCTTGAGTAAGCAGCGCGTATGATTGAAATAAGCATACGCTAGGATTATACGCGCTTGCTCCTTCCATGAAGTATGGCTGGGATCACCTCAATATCGAACCTAGTGAATGGGCACGTATATAGGCATTGCAGTTACTACGCTGTGCTACAAAGTATAATCGGTGCCTTTTACATGTATATTTTCTCAAACAGAAATGTGAAGTTAGAAACACCTCGATATGTATTATCTTACAAGGTACTATGAATTAACGTCTCAGAGATGACAATACTTAGCACTCCGTCAACATTGCACCGAGCTCGGTTTCCGCTTCCCCTTGTCAAGAGTCTGATACCGGCAAGCCCTTAAGTCGCGCGGGCGAACAGCATCCGCCGACCCTTGTAAAAGAACTAATACATTGCACTCTTTCTCATGTAGCTATTACCCCGATCTGCCACAGTACCACAGCGCCGACATAGTAGTACTTATCTGGGTATAGTCTAGTCCGGGTACTGAGGTAGTCCCTGTCAATACTTTAACGAGAACTGGTCCGCCCTGCGCCGCATCGAATTCGTTCAGCTACCTATCGCCGCATCGTACATACGTACGTAGTTACTACAATACGAACGTACGACACAATGACACCTTTTTCCGCGCGTTCTATATGTGGTATATTTCCCGAGGTTACACACATCATGGTTAACTACATGTATGGAATATGCCAAGTACTTATCCCCTCGTGTTAAGATGCCTGAAGTGGAAGTGTCTCGGGATGTTGATATCTGATATAATATGATGAACAAGTATCGGGGCAATAGAACCGCCTATAAGTCGTTCACTGCTATAGGCAATCTCACACTAAGTGGTTCTCACATACATAGTGCGGTCTGAGATGAACGGGGAGAAGTTTTACATAGCTTATTAAGCGTCTTAAAAGCTGCATCAGAGCGACAAGAACCAAAGTCTCGAGCATTGTCCAGTTTAGGGAATCTTTTAGCGAGCGGAGAAGATAGGTCCCCTCAAGGCGTCCCAAGGCTTACAGGGGAACTTACAATTATACGGAGTAGATGCGTTGATTTCGTAGCTGTGCTCTTACAATACGCGGAGCAGAAAGTCCGCACTTCCAGCATATCTCCGCTTCAACACTCGTCGTCTTCTTGTCATTGTTCAGCGTACCTGCTGCTCCCATCCTCGCCGCGCTTTTCAAGACTTGAAAATTCGGGGATGATTTCCACATCATGCACCTTATCGGTATTCCCGATTTAGCAATTACGGCTACTATCTAGGAGAACCCCGAATTACGTCAATCACGGAGTTTCTCGTCAATTTATTGGGGCGAGCAAGGAGGATCCTCGATCCTCTAGGACGTATGCAACGTTAAAACAATGGCTGACTACTAGTCTCAGCTAAGCACTAGACGCAGATCCTAGTTGCTTACGCGGCGGCGGCGAGCGCCGTTCACGGTTGCACAGTAAGCTCAACCCGAGACCTAAAAAGTATGCGCAATGCTTGAAGTGATTGGATATCTCTAGTCCACGTCTCGTTACTCTGTTGCCAACGGATAAGGCTATTTCACATTCTTGCTGTGAGTATTTGATGGTTGAGCTATCGAAGTAGCGAAAGAAGGAAACTTCGAATACGCGTCTTAGTGCCTTATATCTCAACATACCCAAATGATTAGAATCGTCCCCTGAATAATCCAACCACAGTTTATTGTTCAATGATTAAGCTTCCGATGACTCAGCTTAGTAAATTTCTACCCCTAATTTGAAGAAAGTCGAACCTTTTCAAAGTTGAGTTCAAACTGTAAATTAAGCTTCAGCCGAGCTTCCGTTGTGCGTATTTTTTGCGCCCATACACGCTATCTGTTGAATGGCTATGCAGCACATGAGCTGAGATGGTGATGCCCTAGTACAAACCCCTTGACGGCAACGATACGTAGCTGAATGACTATCAAATTGAGGATGAACGGTGGATACACAGCAACATGATCTAAGACAAGCACAACGGCATCATGCGGAGGTTTACAGAATACAGCTATATATAACGCATCATCAGCCTCTCGGTTGCATTCGGGCCGGCGATTTGCATACATATTATCTCTACAACTCATCGTTGGCCCCCAAGTCGGATGATTGCGTATATTGCGTATATCAGAGCGGATACCCCGAGCAGTATTTAGTATTTATGTATACAAAAGCAGCTTCTGCGAGTCCCACTTGACCTGACGATCTCCAAATGATCTTCATAGTGGGGAAGGCTAGATATGATTGTATGCTGTAGATATAGATCAATTGATGCTGTTGGTGATGTAATTACATGATTACATACTCGATAGATAGATGTGAAATGTAAGGTCAGGACTGTATTTACAAAAGTGTACACAGAACGTGACACGTACTCAGTCGGCGTCGGATAGAAAGTAGACTTGAATCAGTTGTACTTACCTCTTTCGCTTCCTTCAAAAAGATAGTATGCAATTGTCAAGAGGCTCCGATATCCCTGACCCTTACTTACTCTCAGCGAGATAATACCTCCTGAAAGGAGGGGACATTAAATTGAAACACACCATGGAGCTGATTGCAGCAGGGTTTGGTACGGCCGTCGTCGACGTTGCCTGTCCACATAGCATTTGCAAGAGAGAGAGGGGACGGAGAGCAGGGTAGCAATAACTACAGCGGAGATGCTATGTCTTAATGCCGGAAATTCGGATGAGCTCAATGGATAGAGATCAATGAAGTATATTTTGTTCTGCATTGAGAGGGCAGTAGTGATTGTGGGAAATCTGGAATAGAGCAGAAAAAAGATGTGCAAAATGTCCTTTTTATACTGTTACAGCTCGGTCCTTGAGCTCTTCCCCGGACTATCACGTAGTCATCACCTAGTTCATACCATAAGCAATGGCTGAACTGACAAGTCGTACAGCTGAATCATTAAGTGCGAAGAAATCCAATCAAGGCAATGCATCGGATCCGCTTGGGATGCCAATGGCGTTACTTACCCGGGCAATGATGCTGCCACTGTACGTCTGTTCTCAACATCCTTGGCTCTTTCTGGTGGGAAACCCAATAAGTTTGTCAGTTTTGCCAAAGACAACTAGCTTCTCATCGGTGAAGCGTTCAGACTATGGAGGCTGATAATAAGTGATATATCATATTTAGCTAAGTGGTTGCAAAACCGATATATTTTTGTCACTTCGTCAACTAAATAACGTTCTGCGTGTAGTAGACCGACCATGATTTGTTTTTAGTCTGCTAGATACTAGCTCTTGACGACAAAACTTTGCTATATTCATACGAACGTATGCCATTCTGCAATCAAAGTGGTTCTGCTTATATACTAAGCAATATTTTGGGGTATACAGTGTTGTACGTACAATGATTCTATGTAGTATCCATACTAGCAAACTTGACATTGTAGATAAGTTCGAGGATACACAGATCCACAATGTTGTAGCATTTACCTTATTGCTTCTTACATGCTATATCACTGTAATCCGACTCAGCATATATGGTGATCCCACTGTAGTAGCACAGTTTTACATGATTGATCATGGTAGTCATGATTATAAAGAATTAAGAATAAATTATTATTGAGATTGACTGTAAGGTTAGGGTTAGTGGTGATGCCCTGAGCCCTAACCGCTTCAGAAAACACCGTCATGGCAACGAGGGATCATTCCTCATTCCGGACACCATTTACCAAGCGAAAACCATTCGAGGAGCTCGAGCGTTTGTATATTCTCTTGACGAGTGCTGATTCAAAGACTTTGTGTGGAGGAATACATACTTTACCGAGTACTTCTCGGATCCGGCGACATCCAGATAATGACGGCGTCATCATGGCGCCACGACTTCGCGACAGAGCAAACTTCCGCATGTAGCATTGAGCTCTCTTACTCTATTAGAATTTTCGAATAGCTATAATAACTTGCCATTGAAAATTTCCAAGTGCCATCTAATAGTTTCAATTGACATTTACGCACTCTTTTGCTGCTTGGTTTGATCATTAGGACGCCAACATGTCCTCACCAAGAATCGCCATTCTGTTCGTAAGTTCCCCCTAATCACATACCAAGGTATGAAAATTGAGCGTATTGTTGACTCCAATCTTCTACAATGTAGTATTCCATGCACGGCCACATCCTGAAATTGGCCGAAGCCGAGAAAGCTGGAATAGAAGCTGCTGGCGGCAAGGCCGATCTCTACCAGTAAGCACTTCTATCACTACTCATCTAGTACGTCGACAGAATTGATCCCGAAAAAACAAACCTGCAGAATCCCCGAAACCCTCCCAGATGACGTCCTCGCCAAAATGCACGCACCGCCCAAATCCAACTACCCCGTCGCAACAGTCGACACCATCAAAGATTACAGCGCCGTCCTGTTCGGCATCCCAACTCGCTACGGCAACTTCCCCGCTCAATGGAAAGCATTCTGGGACCGGACCGGCGGGATCTGGGCTGCGGGCGGCTACTGGGGTAAATACGCGGGCTTATTCGTCTCTACAGGTACGCTGGGTGGCGGGCAGGAGAGTACCTGTATTGCTGCGATGAGTACGCTGGCGCATCATGGGTTCATCTATGTGCCGTTGGGATACAAGACTGTTTTCCCGTTGTTGTCGAATCTGGAGGAGGTGCATGGTGGTAGTGCATGGGGTGCTGGGACGTTTGCGGTATATAACCTCCCCTCTTCCGCTGGGTTTGAAGATATGAGAACAGCTGACTGATTCGTTGAATGTATCAAACAGGGCGCCGGTGGCTCTCGCTTCCCGACTGCGCTTGAACTAGAGATTGCCACAAAACAGGGAACGGCATTCTGCGAGACCGTTTCCAAGGTCGCTACTAGCGGCAATTGACTACATGACAGCCAGACTCCTAGCCAACCGGCAGTTAGTGAAAACGAGCCTAGAATGTCGGGCAGGACGGCATGTAATAGACAAGAAGAGCTGGCAATGGATGAGCTGAGCGGGAGGGAACCGCGAGGGTGTTGTGGTGCTTTGAAGTGTAATATCACATAAATTAACCTACGGTAATTGTCGAATGACTCAGTCTATTTGAGTAGGCGGTATTTTCACCTATGAAAGTACGAAGTGGCTGCCGACTGGGTTTTGGAATTCAACGCATGTGCTATGATATTGTCCTTCATTATCAATTGTACCTATTAGTGTAACTAGATCCTTCGATCAATTCTAAACATCTGTAACCAACACCAAAATGGAATCCCGAAATCTAGCATCGACGTAATATACCATTATTCCATCACACCCCATGCGAGTTCCGATGATCTTCGTCGTCGTAGTCATCTTCCGGAACAGATTGCATAAGCTCTTTGGTACGAGGACCGATATATTTGCTATCCGCCAGTTAGACATCAAGACTCGAAAGGATTGGATATTTGCTTACTTTCTTGCGGATAGCCACCACCATGATAGAGAAAAGAGAGCGATGAATAGGGCCACACAAATAGCGTAGTTCCTAAGGAATCAGTATTTGTTAGTCCAACGCGCTGTTACAGCTCAATTTTAAGAGATGGATACTCACATGTTTGCCGCTGTGACTGGTCTGGTAGGAGGAAAGAATAGAATAACGCTGATGAATAAGACCCATGCTATAGAGATCCAATTCACCGGTGGCCCCCACCGTCCAAGAGTATAAGGGCCTTCTATAAACTGGACACGATCTTTGTATATCCTATGAGCAAAAATCACCGCGATATAGGAAATATCCAAAGCAGGGGCGGTGACGTTGAATATAGCCGATGCCGTTTCGGTCGATCCGATAGCGATGAGGTTGAGGACGGTACTGAAGAAAACCACAAACCAGACAGAGTTCACTGGTGTGTGCGTTATTCCGTTGATTTTTGCTAGAAATCTGAGTGAAGGTCAGTTAAGCTTTATCGACGGCTTATCGAGCATCCAACTTACTTCGAAAATGGAAGAGCTTCGTCTCGAGCAAAAGCATAAGTCATGCGAGTATCAGCGAGCATTGCAGAACATCCGGTGAAGAACTGTACGAGAATGACGAAGAACCACATCACAGTTCCTCCAGTTCGGCCACCAGCATTGAGAAAGATTTGTGCCGCGGGCATCCCAGTCGGGCTTGTTAACACTGCATCCAAGTCATTGATACAGAAACACATGGACACATTTAAGAGCCATCCAAAGATTCCAGACACGACAATCGCAGTCCGAATAGCTCTTGGTCCTTGGATGGCAGCATCATGAGTTTCCTCGGACATACTATACAGATATTATCAGTAGACTGCGAGTTCAGTGATGAGCAAAGTACATACTGAGTTGTTCCGTCATAGTCAGTCATTGTCCAGGTTACAGACAAAAAGCCAAGAAGAAACGAGAAAGACCTGGATCCCCATCCTGATCCATCTGTCACGGTAGTGAATACCCATTTGGCGGACTGTAATTCGGGTGTCAAGTATAGAATCGCAGTACATATAGCAATTGTTGCAAGGACTAGAAGAGTGTTATCAGTGCAGACTCGAAGAAATAATCGAGTTATCTTACTGTTGATTGGCGCAAACCATAGGATAACTCGATGCAATGTTTTTGTCGTGAGGGAGCAAATGATACCCATCACGCAGAGCATTGCTATCGATACAAGCACTGTCTGGGCAGCAGTCCTTTCAATTATTGGTCAGTATCGTGTTCAATGAATTGTAAGTACACAAGGACGATCACTCACGGTGAATACGAGTATCGACCACTGTCTTCAAAAGTTGAGTTCATACTGACGCAAGCAAGAAGCATCTGACTGACAGTATACGCGACACTCGATACACCGGCTGTTTGGCCAAGCAGGTTGCACCATCCTTGGATCCATGAAAAAATAGCGACCTGCTCTTTCGGCACGACATGCTTGGTGACAAAGTACATGCCGCCGGCGGTCGGATAGGCCGATACCAGCTCGGCGACAGAACTACCAACACACATTGCCATACAAGAACCTATAAACCAGCACCAGACCGCAGCCGCCGGGCCGCCGGCTGCGAGGGGATACGAGAAAGTAGCTGGAACCGAGCCTAGCACTCCAAGGATTGAAATGGCATACGAAACAGTCGACCATCTTGAAAATTCTCGTCTGAGTTCCTAACATTTTGAAAAATCAGTAAAAAGCTACGTACCAGCCAAGTATCAATAATTACCTGTCTATATCCGATACGGGCTAAAAGTCGTTCATCGTCATCGTGTATGGTGGCCATATCCGCCGACGGTCTATCTTCAAACGTTGGTTTCCTTTTGTCTTCGACCACAACGCCTTCCGGGTACTGCACGGTCGAATTTAGCGCCATGATTGCTTATCGCATAGTAGAAAGATGATAGCCAAATGCGATGAATTGAGAATGAGAGGGGTGCCAACATACCCGTTATAAACGTTGACGTTTCGGACGGCGCAGCTAGGTCGCGCAACTGGTACGACAACCAAGTTGTGGCCAGACTGGCTAACTTATCTGTGTATGAATTGTTCCCCTCCCTTGTTGTATGCTGTGTCACCAGAGGAGATTTCTCAAATGATGGACTGATAAGGATGAATGTGCCGCAATGCAATCACAAAGTAGCCGGATAATTCGTCGCCTGGCAAGCTAGGGGATAAAGTATGCAGCAAATGGACATGCTAGAACAAAGTATCGGGATTGGCCTGTGTCGACATAAACGAGGTGTAGAGTATACTAGCTGCTATATCTATGCATGTGCCAGTGCATCGACCCACCACTCACTTCTGGCCGATTTGATCGATAACTAACGAATTGCAGCGACGACACCCACACGAACAAGCACGACATCGCTGGTTGTTGATGTGCCGAAAGCAATGAGGGAGAGGTAAGCTCTTCTAGACTTCTACGAGGATTGAAGGATGGACTAGAGTGAATACTGAATAGTAAACGGAAGGAAGGGCCGGCCCGTACATATGTAGCTCCTTTCCTTAGGTAGTTCCCCCGTGCCCCTCCAGAGGCATGCTCAATAGTTAACTATACTACGTAGTATACTACTGTACATGGACTATACACAAGAGCAATGCTTGGTTACACTTGACTCTCAACATCGTGACAATGTAGTCATACTTGAGCATGTAAGTTACTGCTATCGGGGAGAATAGGACGGTGAATGCAGTCCAGCTTGCAATCTTCAAATCAGCTAGGCTGGCTATTGCTGATACCGACGTGGGTGACGCAGCCAGATTCTCTCCGTCCTCCCTGTAGCAACATTATGGACTCAAAATTGTCTTGTAGAAGAAGAAGAAGTGGTGATAAGTCGAGTGAGCGTTCTTGCGGTCCGAATCAGCAATCACGTGTCCGAGGAAATAACATTTCGAATGTGCAATGGCAAGACTCTGGCCCAGCGAACATCAATCATCCTATGCATCGATCATGAAGAGAAGAAGAATTTTAACTAACTTAGTGGACTAAAGCCACGGGATAGGTAGTAGGCATGCCTCAGGCTGCAACACGTGCCTCGGGGGGCGATTGACCGGCGCCAAGTAAATCCGGGATGGATCAACCAACCAGAGACCTTTTGGTGGTCAGTTCAATTGATGACCCCCATTACCCTAGGTGCGCAAAACACCAGATACGCTACAGGTCTTGTGGACAGATTGTGGTATACATATTTGCTTGCTTCTGGCGGAGAACCGACGTGCCTTGAAATCTCATCTAAAATTGACCGACAACAGGTGATGGCACCGTTCTGAAACAGCGTCAATCAGGTGTTTACGTGACGGACCCCCCGCAATAGTTACCGTCCTCCTTGCTCGTTAGCTGTCCATGAGTCGCAATGGCCGATTACAGTACATATCATAGCTCCGGCTATGCCGGCGCTCCAGGGGAGGATCCAAACCGACGACAATCAGCCGCGCCCGCGCCATATTACAATCCCAATGCCCCTCCTGGCCAAGCTATGCAACAACAACCCGGAATGCCACCATATGGAGCAGCACAACCTCCGCAATTTGCTGGACAGCCCGGCGTCGCCTACGGACCGGGACCTGTATCTCCACCGCCGCAACAAGCTTTCGGAGGACCTGCTGTGGGTGGTTTGGCTACTCAGATGGAAGGACTGGGAATAAGTTCGGACGCCGGTGCTCGTGGCCACAAGAAGAAGCATCGACATGCGCATCACGATATAGGAGGTCCTAGCGCCCAGGGTCTTAACAATTTTCCTTCGCAGACCAACCTCCAATCGCAATTTCTCAACACCGGCTTGAATCAACCAGAACCACAGCCCGCAACACCCGCAGCTTTTCCCGGAGGTCCAATTGGGCAAGTACCTGCTAACGTTGCGCCGGGCCCTGTCCCAGATATAGGTGGAGGAGGAGCTGGCTCAGTTCCTACGCAAGGAAAAATTGACCCCGAACAAATCCCCAGTGTCCCCAGATCGCGCGACCTTCCCGCACAATACTATTTCAACAATGTCTATCCTACCATGGAACGCCATGTACCTCCGCCAGCCTCTATTCCGTTCATCGCTCACGACCAGGGTAACTCGTCACCGAAAGTCGCGCGGCTGACCCTGAACAATATTCCATCCTCTTCAGACTTTTTGCAATCGACCGGCCTCCCTCTGGGTATGATTTTACAGCCACTGGCAAAATTGGATGCTGGGGAACAACCCGTCCCGGTGATTGATTTTGGCGACATAGGCCCACCAAGATGTCGAAGGTGTAGAACATACATCAACCCATTCATGACGTTCCGTTCCGGAGGTAACAAATTCGTTTGCAATATGTGCACGTTCCCGAACGATGTGCCGCCTGAATATTTTGCTCCCGTCGATCCGTCCGGAGTGCGCGTTGATCGCTTGCAGCGACCTGAGTTGATGCTGGGGACGGTTGAATTTACAGTGCCCAAGGAATACTGGGTGAAGGAACCGGCTGGGCTACACCAGCTCTTTTTGATTGATGTCAGCCAAGAGTCTGTAAATAGGGGATTCTTGAAGGGTGTATGTGACGGCATCATCAACGCTCTTTACGGTGAAGAGGAGGAGCCAGCGGAGGGAAACGAATCCGAGACTAGAAAGGTTCCAGAGGGTTCAAAGATTGGCATTGTCACGTTTGACAGGGAAATACATTTCTACAATCTTTGCGTAAGCAATATTCCCTGCATTTGACGATTGTTGCTAACGCTTTGGATAGTCTCGTCTCGACAAAGCACAGATGATGGTAATGACTGATTTGGAAGAGCCATTCGTCCCCCTTAGCGAAGGTCTTTTTGTGGACCCCTATGAATCAAAGTATGACGATGTTGAAATTTTGAGTGGCGAAGATACTGATCTATGACTAGGGACGTCATTACATCTTTACTTGAGCAACTACCAACCTTGTTTGCACGAGTTAAGAGCCCCGAATCTACCCTACTACCCACGATCAAAGCAGCCATATCCGCATTACATGCGACAGGTGGCAAGATCATTTGTTGCTTGGCTAGCCTACCTACATATGGACCGGGTAAACTCGTCATGAAAGACAAAAGCCAGGCGCCTGACGGAGAAAATAAGCTATTTGCCATCGACAACGCAGACTACAAGGCGGCCGCAACCAAATTGACCGAGACTGGCGTTGGCATTGACTTTTTTGTTGCAGCAGCAGGTGGGTCGTTTATGGACTTGACGACGATAGGTGAGTTTAATTTCTTTCTATTGAACACTTTTGGGTTGGACTAATCATGCGTAGGTTATACTGCAGCCATCTCCGGTGGTGAATGCTTTTTCTATCCTAATTTCCATTCCCCTCGAGATTCATTAAAATTATCGCAAGAGATAACTCACACGGTAACGCGTGAGACTGGATACCAAGCCTTGATGAAAGTTCGATGTTCCAACGGACTTCAAGTTTCGGCATATCACGGCAATTTTTTGCAGCACACATTCGGCGCAGACCTTGAGATCGGAACGATTGATGCTGACAAGGCACTGGGAGTTCTTTTCAGTTATGATGGAAAACTGGACCCGAAACTAGACGCACATTTCCAAGCTGCATTACTATACACTGCAGCTAATGGCCAGCGACGAGTGCGGTGCATCAACATCGTAGCCGGTGTTAACGAGGGTGGCATTGAGACGATGAAGTGCATTGATCAGGATGCCGTCGTTGCCATTATTGCCAAAGAAGGTATATGCCTCATTTCATTTATTTTCTGAATGGTGCTAATGTGAAATAGCTGCCTCGAAAGCCGGAGACAAGACATTGAAGGATATTCGGGCCAGTATCACGGAAAAGACAGTAGACATCTTCTCCGGATACCGCAAGAATTTCTCTGGGTCGCATCCTCCTGGTCAGCTGGTTCTGCCGGAGAATCTCAAGGAATTCTCCATGTACATGCTTGGTCTACTCAAGTCAAGAGCCTTCAAGGGTAGGTTGTGTATTGACATCATCTCAAATAAGAGCTAACGGTGTTGTACAGGAGGCAGCGAGACTGCAGACCGACGTGTACACGACTTGCGAATGCTCCGTTCTATTGGATGCTTGGAATTGTCTTTGTACCTGTATCCACGAATCATCCCCATCCACAACATGAGTGCCGAGGACGGGTTTGCCAACGAACAAGGCCAGCTGCAGGTTCCTCCTGCACTGCGGGCGTCCTTCTCACGCGTCGAAGAAGGAGGTGCATACCTCATCGACAACGGACAAGGCATACTCCTCTGGATACACTCCTTCGTCTCCCCCAATTTACTCGAAGACCTCTTTGGCCCGGGCATCACATCCCTCCAAGCCCTCGATCCGAACACGTCATCCATCCCCGTCCTTGAGACGCATCTGAATGCCCAAGTGCGCAATCTACTCCAATACCTCTCTACAGTACGCGGATCCAAAGCAGTCACCATCCAACTAGCACGACAAGGCATCGACGGCGCAGAATACGAGTTTGCGCGCTCCTTAGTGGAAGACCGCAACAACGAGGCACAGAGTTATGTTGATTGGCTGGTGCACATTCACCGCCAGATCAATTTGGAGTTGGCAGGACACCGGAAAAAAGAAGACGGCTCTACCGGTTCGGGCGAAGGGGCGCTTTCTAGCCTTGCGGGAATACGAGCGCCGTACTGGTGATCACTGATTTCACTGATTTGACAACCACTGAGACGGTGGAGTCTCGACGTCAAAGTGTGGTGGCAATGAGTGATTTTTCTTTCTTGATGATTATTACCGACTACGTAGTTTAAAACTGATGAGCGAGCAGAGCCAACAACTTTTTTTTTCTTGCATACTTGATTGCATATACATAGCACTTCAATTCTTTAACAATTCTTTAACTTTCTGGCTATCAATGTCAATTGTCAAAGTATTCCATGACCTCTCGACTCAAAGCCATCTACGTAATACGAACATGTTCATATCCCGAAGCCAACGCGGAAAGTCTCGCTCGAGAGAAATAGAACATCAATCACATGCATTGAGCGTAGTAGCGAATCACAATATTCCAGGCAGAAACATTTTTCTCGATCTATCAAATCAAAGCGATGCGCAGCTGTCATTGGTTGTATCGAGTATATATGCAAGGTACCAGGAACAAACCTTTTCGATTCCTTTTCCTTTTCCTTTTCCTGCATAAGTGGCAGACGACTTGACATGTACGCTGTTTACCCGATTTCGTTTAGACGTGTACACTACGTACGTATCTGCCTGATAGCAAATGACAGATCACTACGTGTTTGTCCAACACGTCAACTCTTTTTTTTTCTTTTTTTTTCTGCGGAAATCTTTCAGAATAGAGGTGGTGATCTCCCATGGGCGTTACTGGCTAGAACACGTGGTGGCCCAAGCCCTAGCCCAGTCTGGCCTTCTCACTGACACGAACGGAAGGGAAATAAATTCAAGATCCGACCGACAGTTGGGAATTAATGAATAGAGTTTTGAAAAGTTTGATTGAGCGGATGTCCATAACGAGGATGCCAAAACCTGGAAGCCTTTGCCACTGGTCACTTTCGAGAGTATCATGTACGTACAGACTACATAGTACATAGTAGTATAGTACTATAGTAGTACGGACTACGGAGAGATGCTGAGGTATGGCTTTGACGACGGAATCCGCCTTATCCGATGGGATGGATACGTAGTACTACAATTCAGATGAAAAGATGGGTCAAATAAGAAATGTCATGCGTATGATTTGCTGGACAGAGCCTGAATGGAAAATTTCTACTGCCCACTGTCCACTGTTCTCTTCGGCCCATCCCGCCAACGATGTTCGCCGCTATGGGGTCCTTTTTACTTACTCGTTTTTTATCGTTTTTGTCGTTTTTTTGTACGTACATACTACGTAGGATGTCATTTCACCGAGGGCTGTTCTGAGTGGTCTGCAATGAGCAGGGATTCAGGCAGGATTCAAGAATCAAGAATCGAGAATCAGGGTAGTAGACTACCGAGTAGTCGTTTCTTGAGCAGATGCCTATAGTTCTGCCCGTCCACGGTATTCGTGAAACTCAGCGCGTACTCTGACAGTCCGGTCCCTATCTAGGTAGTAGGTAGTAGGTAGTAGGTAGTAGGTACTAATGCCACGCCCTTGCAGTGTAGCCACGCACCGAACAAAAAGACGAAAAGCGCTCGGTCTCAGCCAATTAAAAACTCGTAAAAACTGGAGCACGGAGCGGGACGAGTCGGACATAAATGACCAATCATAATGCTTCTAGATACTTTCCTCGGACGATGATTGGCTGTTTCCGGACCTGTGCCTGAGGCCCTGAGCAGGTGCCAAACAGCGAGTTCACGTGGACCTCCACCCGACTGGCTCTCTCTCTCTCTCTCGTTGTCTGCTTTTCTCCTTCCACGGTTGACGCTTTTCAATTGATGAACCCAACGTGACGAACAAAAGGTCATCATGCAGACAGACAGACAGACTCCTGCACTCCGTGTCTTGCAGCGTCAGATTCACAGCTGGCGCCAACGTGTCCACGCCAATCTCAGGGACACGCCAATAGAACCCGCCAGATCGATTGTGCGCCGGCGCACTAAACAAGCGTCTGCCAATCCGATGGCCGATCCGGTCTGGATCCTTTAGTCGCAACGAAAGTTGATGAAAAACTGATTTTTACCGGCGAGATCGATGGCTTTCTCTTGGCTTTGCGTCTGGCCAGCGCCACTTAGTGGGCGCCTCGATTTAGTCTCTACTCTCTAGTCTACCTCCGTACCTGCGACTACGTCTGACGGGGCAATCCGTTGTCAGACTAATCTGCTAGCACAGTCTACTGCGGTGTGCCTGACGCTGGACTGCGCGGTGGGACGGATGGGCACCCGGATGTCGGATTCCTCCCAATCGACCGTTGGTATCTTTGACGGAGCACATCGGATTGGACTGGACAGAGCGCAGTGGACACCGCACCGCTCCGAAAAACTTTACCGGAAAAGAGAGAGAGAAGAAAAAAAAGCACGCCAAATGGAGACAGAAAGACGGCTAAGTGCTTAGCGACCCTGAGTGCGTACCTGAAACAAACGTCTCCGCCCCTCATGGCTCATGCCCTGATGCCCACTGAACTCCGAGGGCGCTTGTATATAAGATGGACTATCCCCATTTCAAAACTTGTTTCCGGCTTTCAATCAGTCATTGATCATTCATTTCCACTCTCGTGAGAGTAGCCATTCCCTTAAGCCTCCAAGCTTCTATCAATCAACTTCAATCTCTTTGATAGAGATTATACAGTCTTTCGAAAAGATTGAATTCATTCTTTCAAGCCAAACACCAGAACGCTCTTTCTGTTGATAAACATCCGTCCAAAAACAAAAATGTTCTCCAAGGCCCTCGGACTTTTCGCTGCCCTCAGCGCCGTTGCAACTGCTCTCCCCGCTGTCCACAACAGCAACAACGTGCACCACCATGCCCACTCCCAGCACCGTCAATTGATGGCCCGCCAGGAGAGCACCAACATCACCAGCGAGGGAGTCCAGATCGTCAACAACATGGACAAGACCGTCTACCTCTGGTCCGTGTCCGACGTCTCCAGCGACATGTACACCCTCAACAGCGGCGAGACTTACGCCGAGAACTGGCGCATCAACCCCAACGGCGGCGGAATCTCCATCAAGATTTCTTTCTCGCCGGAGCAGACCAACGTCCTCCAGTACGAGTACACCTACGAGAACCCCACCATCTGGTGGGATCTCTCCTGCATCAACATGGGCGACAACACCGATTTCACCACCATGGGCTTCGCCGTCAGCTCCACCGACTCTACCTGCGAATCTGCCACTTGCGCGCCCGGCGACGTTGCCTGTGCTGCTGCTTACTTGCTTCCCAACGACGACTGGGCCACCCACGCTTGCGAGAGCAGTGATCTGCTCAAGCTCGACCTCGGCTCTGTCTCTCTTTAAGCTTGTCTCTTCGAGACTCAGGAGCAAGGCACGGTCCAGGTA
This sequence comes from Talaromyces thailandensis, assembly GCA_019828575.1. NCBI lineage: Eukaryota > Fungi > Ascomycota > Eurotiomycetes > Eurotiales > Trichocomaceae > Talaromyces > Talaromyces thailandensis. The sequence goes on from JACVQZ010000164.1 coordinate 171,759, forward strand.
GACCCGCCATTCCAAGTCAATTGAATTGACGCGAATCCCCCTTTTTTTGACTTTTTACTTTTTTCTTCTTCTCTTCTTCTTCTTCACGACAAAGCTACCAACTCTCCAGTCAGAGCGTAACTCGTCGTTCCCTTTTTAACACTTCTACGACGGACTATTGAGATTTACAATTTTTTTATATCTTATTTTGGGAGGACTTTTTTGGGGAGGGAAAATATCAGGCATATAGAAAGAAAACAAGGAACTGGGACACAATTTTTCACGACAGACAACTTACACTGTACAAACCTTTTTTCCGAAACAATTTGTACAAACGAACGCAAAAACCAGACGTCAGGCCCGGTTGCCTTAAAACTGGATGATGATGATACACATGGGATTGGGAACTTTTGTTTACTTTTTTTTTTTCAAGGGGTTATGGATACTATACCCAGTAGATAGGATAGGATAGCTTTTTTTTTTCGAATATACGGGATTTCGGTATTACAGAAGTTTTATCGTTGCTTTTTTATTTTGCCAAAGTTTCATCTTGTAGCGCTCAACGATTTTAGCCTAGGAAGGGTGTCTTGTTCTATATGGGGATATTTCTGTTTTGGAGCATGTGTTTCAGCCTCATCAAATGTCGTAAGCTTACTTCGTACGTACTACGGAGTACGTAGGCTCATAATACGAGGCTGATAGGTATTGACGCCAGGCTTGGAATAGTGGAATACTATTCGATATTCGAATTTCTTCCAGTCGTTCGAAACTGAGAGAACGTCAACGACATCGGTCCTGGGCTCGTACCGAGTGTCTCAGTGTGTAATATGTATAGGTAAATCGCCGAATACTACCTAACCCATGGATCTCGTCAAGGATGTCGAGCGTCGATCTCGAAGATCCATCAGCCTCGAAGCGTGTCGATAGGGGGGGCTAAATTAGAATGCTACGTTCGTACTATGTAGGTAGGTGGTGAGACAGCGTCCGTGGATGTCTGTGCTCGCACTACTACGTAAATTGATACTTTGAGACCTGGTGGTGATTGGTGGCTATTCCAGATAATGACTTTGATGCTGTGTTTGATCTCTTCATTAGGGTAAGGTTAAGGAGATACCTACAGGTACAGTCTGGACTGAATCGATTTCCACGATTAGATTAGTGGACCTAGACTGAGACTCATCTTACTAGTTATTTAGTGATGTGCTGACAATACTTTACCCAGTTTCACATTACCCAGTTTCACAGATACGCACAAAGTGCCTTAATGTCTATATCAATGAGATTGATTGTACACGGCCCCCGAGATATTGATACAAAACGCCTTCACCCGGCTAGCCCTATCATACAGCTATAAAACAACCACCCATCCAGGCGAATCCTCAACAATCAGCGCGCCCGAAATGTCTCGGGAAAGGAACTACATCCCTCAAACTACCAACACCAGCCAAATACCCCAACAACCGATCGAACCCCAAACCAAAGCCGCCGTGTGGCGCACTCCCCCAGCGGCGAAGGTCAGCGTACCATTGCAAATGGCCGAGTGTTTCGCCCGGTTGCAGGTATGGATAGTTCTTTGAAAGGGCAAGAATATGCTCGTCATCATCATCATTCTCGGCTTGTAGCGCAGGTGACTTGGAGTCTTGTTTGATCAGACCGTACTCGCGCATCTTGCTGATCAACTCGGGTAAGCGGTGCTCACGAAGAGAGCCACCGACAACCTCACATATCTCAGGAAATAGTAAATCGAAACAAGCCACCGTCTCTTGCCCAGGCTGGGCAGCGTCAGCACCAACCGAAGGAGCCATGTAGAATGGTTTCACTTTCTGGGGGTAATCTGTGACGAAAACGGGGACTCCCTTGAAGATAGTATCAACGATGTGTTTCTCATGCTCGGTCTGGAGGCCCTCGGACCATGAGGGGGGATACACAAAGGAAGCTCCGTGGTTGGTTTGTGCGTCTTGAAGCATTTCGATGGCTTGAGTATATGTAATTCGAGGCCAGGCGATTGACTCGGAAAGTAGTACCTCCCATCTCCGGCGAAGGATTTCGTGTATATCGTCGCTACTGTCCAGTCCGGACTCACCCGTTCGCTTGGCTGATAGCACCTCTTGCGCAACAGGGGTATCATATAGTCTGCGTGCAAGATCTCGGATTAAATACTCCACCAAATCCAGCAAAGAAGGTAACTCGCTCGTAAAATTCACCTCGGCCTCCAGCATATAGAATTCACTCAGATGCCGCGGCGTCCTACTCTTTTCCGCCCGAAACGTCGGTGATAGTGTCCACACATTCCCCAACTCAGCAGCGTACGCTTCTAGATGAAGCTGCGACGAGACGGTGAGATATTTCGGGCTGCGGAAGAAATGTGGACTCTCCAATCCTTCTTCCGTTCCCTTTTGCGATGTTGTGGGCGGCGCGGATGATTGCGGGGATACTGTAAATGTCTCGCCTGCGCCTTCACAATCTGAAGACGTGATTAGGGGCGGCTGCACCTGTACAAATCCTCCGTGTGAAACTGATCTAAACACCTGTCCTAACTGATATATGCTTTCTGACCGAAATCGGGCGAGGAGCGAGTTGAAGGGAGTTCGTAATCGTAGGTGGGGGATTTGTCGTAGAAAGTCGGGAGAGTGGTATTTCTTTTGAATCGGATAAGTCTATACCGTCACTCAGTCAGCCCCATCTTCTTCAATGCAAGTTTGGTGATGGTACCTCCGCATCCGCATCGCCAACAATCCGTATCGCCGAAGTCTGCAATTCATGCGTCTGCTCTTTTCCCGCGGGACATGCTTTCCAGATTCCTGATATCTCAATCGCCGTTCCGGTCGACAAACTAAACAAATGATAAGTCATCTCTACCGATACAGGACACAGAAAATCCATACTCAGCAGCCTGCTCCGGCGTCAAAATAGCCTGCAACGATCTCACAGTCGACCCATCCGATATCTCCGCAAAAGCGAATCGCTTCTGTTTCCTCACCGACCGCACAAATCCTTGCAATATTATCTCCTCATTTTCGTATCTATGTGCCTTCGCCTTCTCGTCTATGGTGTCCGTCGTCGTCGTGGTAGTCGCATTCAAGAGCTCGGCGCATCGTAATCGATTAGCTGCTAAAGAGCTTGATGGAGTGTATCGTCTCACGGCTGACGTGGAAAATGAGCGTCGCCATGCCCGCATTGCGAGTTTGCGGTCAACCGCGGACAGTGACCGGTTGGAATAGTGCTAGAGACAAAGATGTTGTTGAACGTTACCTTCAAGCCGTGAATCATGTCGTTCGCCGAGAAACAATAATTCAAGGTGGGTCCGCTACGGTACGCAACTCAGCGGAGCTACGCTATGCTCGAAGTCGCTAACCCTAAAGCTACATTCAATGTACTCTGATAGAATACAGTAGACCTTGGATATACGAACAGAAGGCCTTCCGCAAGTACGAGAATCCCACGCGCTTTCGGTCTCGAGGACAGCTCAAGGAGGAGGTGCCCTAGACAACCTGGAACATACGGAGAGATCGGAGCAATCTCCGTATTCATGTCAATGACATCTAAGCTTATATCTATGTCGCGAAAAGGGGGCCTCTTATGCCTAGGTTCTTCTGTAGAATGATAGAATGAGTGAGATTCTTCAATTTTTCCTATGCTAAATTTCAGACTAATAGCAACTGATACCCAATACACCCTGGCTAGACCCGAAACAAATCATGAATGAGTGTGGTATCGTACTCGCTCTTCAACAAATAACTAAAGTAATTAAGCACTTGGCGTGTAACGTTCATAAGCCGTCCGCTCTTCCTCAATCATATCAATCGCGTCAGAAACCTGCAGATTAGCGGCCTCGGCAATGATTCTCAGCCTATCTCGCCCTCCATCGACATACGTCCCATAGCCGAGTTTCAGCAAATGATCAACGCATTGATCAATCAGACTCTGTCGCATCGCAAATTGAACCTCCCTATCAGTGGACTCGTCGTTGTTGGTGACTGGGGCCGGGGCATCATCCACCGGGAAACTGCCAGGAATCGACCCGGTAGGTCTGTCATAGAGGCTTACGGGATGCGGATCTCGGAAGGGATTTTCGCGAGCGTGGCGACGCAGTGAGCTTGCCTCTGTTGCTCTACGTCTGAGAGAGTGCGCACTATCAGGTTGTGCATCGAATTGATGAGCAGATCCTCGATGAATAGTTGACGCAACACGTCGTGGCTTTCGCATTCGATGTTCTTCGGTGAGTCTCCTAGGCTCCTCTTGCTGCAGAGCGGAGGGACCCTGAGTAGCAGATCGGCTCACGATAGTGTCGGTAAAACCTCGACGCTGATTGTTTGCCAATAGATGTGCATCTATTTGAGAAACAGGAGGAAAGCGTGCCATTTCCGAGTTAGGGCTGAGTGTCATGGAACGCGCAGGTACCGCCGAAGAATCTTCCTGAGACTTGAAGCTGGGAAGTAGAGAAGGGTACCGTGCCGCGAACTCGGGAGTCTCTTCTGGATGATCAAAAGGATTGGAAGAGCTCCCTTGAGCCCGATCAGTCCTGCTGACGCGTGGATTGATGCTGCGAGCATTGCCGCTAAAGACACTTGGGAGGCTGTCATTTGGTCGGGCTTGGGTTTGCAAGTCATCGATAGGAGAGTTGTCACAATACTCCAAGTTCAAAGAGTGCCCGTCAATCACCACCCCTTGGAGCCGGCCAAGAGCGGCCTTTGCTGAGGAAACGAACGGGAAATGGGCATATCCGAACCCGGCATGTTTACCAGTAGACGAATCGATGGGAAGATGAACTTTGGCCGAGAAAAAATGTGAGGCAAATACCTCTTCAATGACTCGTTCAGTAACGTCAAATCCAATGTTGCCCATAAAAAGGGTTTTACTTGTATCCTCCGAGAGCTCGTCCCGAATATCTGAAGGAACTACCGGCTGTGCATCCGTGCGTAGAGTTGCCTCTTCATTAACGGCTTTCGGAGGCACCGGGGGGCGAGTGGTTGTAGATACGAATGGCGGTTGATGGGACGCCCAAGTATGAAACGGGCTAATTCTTCGGCTCTTATTGACTGCCTGCTGCTGAGGAACCGCTGGATTGGCGGGCAGCACAAAGGCTGGGCGGTTAGGCCAGCTTGAAAACAGGGGCTTTTCAGTTTCCTGTTGTTGGGCTTGCGACTTGTTGTCCTGCGTAGCTCGGCTTTTTATCTCTGAAGACAAGGATTCTTGTTGAGCCACTCTGCTCTTAATCTCCGGGTGTTGGGCGTCTTGCTGGGTGGCTCTACTGATAATTTCTGGTAGCAGAGATGTTTCCGGAGTAGCCCTGCTTCTAATCTCGGAAAGGATCGTTTCGCGTGGAGTAGGAGTAGCTACTTGCGGCTCGGGCTGATGATGTTCGACAGATCTGCTTTTGACATCAGATAAGGAAACCTGCGAAGTAGCATTCTTAACTTCCGAGGGCAAGAACTCTCGTAGATGAGGCGGTAATTGCTCTTGTAGATCAGGTGATAGCGGGGATGGTATTGGACCTTGATACGCTGTTGGTGCCGCCGCTTCTGATGAAGCAATGTTTAAGGATTCTTGAGGCAGGTCAGCCTTTGCGGAAGGGGCCGCATCTCCTCGAGTTTGGGGCTGGGCAGGATGTGCATCCTGACTCGCAGTCGTAGGATTGGAACCGTTGCCATTATCATCGTTGCTTCGTTGGCCAAACTCAGCCTCAAAAGCAGCAAACAGGGTTTTTCCAAAGTCCTCAAAGTCATGAGCCATGTCTCCAAGGCCGTTCAGCACTTGCTCGGTGGACCGAAGATCGGCCCGACGAACCCTTTCAGCGGCTTCGCCAGAGGCATCGGATGCTTGCTGTACGATATGCGCTAAATTCTGAATCTGTGATTCGAATGCTGACAAAGCGGTCTGGATTTTGGTTCCAATATCCTCTGGGATGGCCCCCCGCGCATTTTCCAAGTGGCGTTCCACTTCAGGGATTCTTGTCTTGAGCCCAGATCCCATATTTTCAATCTCATCTGCAACAGCCTGTAGGACACCAGTCACGAGATTGACTGGCCATGTCTGCTCTATCGATTCGGGACGATGAGCTTGTGGCTTTAGAGGGGGACTGTGGGCGGAACTGTTCGCGTCGTCTACAGGGTCTCGAGAGTTTTCCAGAATTTTGGCCATTTCAGCTTCGAACGCCGACAAAAGTGGCTGTGACTCTGCTTCCGGCTTTGACGGTTGAGAGTCGGATGTACGGCTCTTGGCGATTTCAGCTTCGAACGCCGAGAAAAGTGGCTGTGACTCTGCCTCGGGCTTTGTCTGTTGTGACTCGGATGGATGCCTGTGGTCATCGTCATCTGTGACCGGTTCTACTGAGGCAGCCCAAGGATTTTCTTGATTGCGAATAAAAGCCGGTGCTGCTTGGGAAACACCAGCGGGTGCGTTCCGCATGCTTCGGATACGACTTCCAGCTTCTTCTGCCTGCTTGAAGTTAGAATAGTTGAATTCTGTATCAAGCAGCACTGCTTACCTGACGTCTGCCTTCGTCTGTGATGGCCGACAATGACATGATGGTCGGTGTGGACGAATCCATGTCCTTGAGGATATGAGATGAGACGTCTTCTGCCAAAGTCTCCTGAGGCTCGAGCTGAGGTGGTCTGCAAGCGTCCAACCATCGTTGACGCAAGTCTGAAGACTCGTTGAAGTTCAGCTCACGAGGTTCAAACGAAGTACCAGTTTCGCTAGGTTTTAAATCCTTGACAGATTCATCTCCACTCTCGGGGTATTTCGACTGGGCCCATCGAGTTCTCGAACCCTTCTCGATACCCTTCCAAAGCTTGATTATAGACCTGCGACGACGAATGTCAAACAAGTGGATCGGAGCTGGTTCTGGGTCCGGCGAGATGATCGCTTTGTACTGGGATGGTTCATCGAGGCGCTGTTCAAGTTCGAAAGAGGATCCAACCTAGCCAAATGTTAGGAAACGAATGATTGAGACGAAGAGAAGAGCGAGCACTTACAGTGATCAGATCACCGTCATCATCGTCGATGTATGTCAGGGTCCCACCTGGATGATCACTGATGATCTTATCATATTCTCCCGCCGATAGCTGGATGGGGCTCGAGGGCTTGAATAGAGTCTCGTCAGCCGGGGAGCTGGAGATGACACTCTCGGTGGAAGAATCATATAGGTTCTCCTCTGCTGGATAAACATGCAGGTTCCTGATTTGGAAGGGCTTCAACACCGTGTCTGCCATTTTCCAGTTTCGAGTGAGTTAATGGGAGAGAAGAAATATATATATATATATATATATATATATATATATATGACAGCGCGAGAGAGTTGATGACTGGGTCGATTGATTTGATAGTTGGAAAGTGACAGGCTGACAGCCTAGTTTAGCAGTAGCTGCAAGTGGCGATAAGAGTTACACCAGACGGGGAGGGTAGCACAGCATCATCAAGTGCACAGGGAGGGATTCTAGGATGATGAAGCAACGAATAGAGGAAGGATAGATGGGATATAATAATAATAATAATAATAGAGAAAGATGAGGATAGAGAGAGAGGGAGAGAAAGAGAGAGAGAAGGAAAGATCTCAGGCAGCCGAGTTCAGCGAGCGGAGGAAGGAGCAGATGATGAGCTCCAATCGATAAGAGATGGAGCTAGGCTGCCGGCTCTTCCCCGCTCTCGAGCAATAGAAACTCGGCGATTATTTGATTACTGTTGTTTAAAGAACGTGTGTTATTTTCTATGTATCTGCCCCTAAGTACCCGAATGGTTACAGAAGATTACTAAAGAGTATGGTCAGCTTTTCTAACGAAGATTGCGGTTGACGGTGCCGTGCGAGACGGAGCCTCACTTAGCCTTAGACATACCTACCCAGTTAGCCTTGTCAAGATAACAATAGACGGGATCTTCCTCTCTCCAAGTCTAGACAGCAACGAAACAGCGACCTGTACGAACTCGCATGGTCTGAAATACGCCTTATGCAACGCGTTCTTGATCCGCTAGCTTTCTCCAAATGACTCGCTCCACCGCCGCATCAATAGCAAAGCAAACCGCCAACCGCGCCGGGGTAAAGCGCGTCGTTCTAGGCGACCTCTGCTTCCCGACGTGGTATCAGTCAATTTACCCGGAAGAACTTGTCAGTAAAGACACCGAAGTATTATACGTCTGCCGCTGGTGTTTCCGATATACCTGCGACGCTGCAGCCTACGCAAGTCATGTGAAGCTTTGTGACCGACGCACGACGCCTCCAGGCGAGAAGGTCTACGAACACGGCGGATACGCAGTGTGGGAAATCGACGGCGAAGACGATAAACTATTTGCGCAGAACTTGTCGCTTTTTGCAAAATTATTTCTCGATCATAAATCAGTGTTTTTCGATGTCTCGTCTTTTTTATACTACGTTCTCACGTTCACCAACCCCGACGCGCCGGACGATTATTATGTGCTCGGGTATTTTTCAAAGGAGAAGCTATCCTGGGATCTGAACAATCTCGCCTGCATCCTCATCTTCCCTCCGTACCAACACAAAAAGCTAGGCAGACTTTTAATGGGCGTCAGCTACAAATTGAGCGCCTGGGAATGGGAAGGAGGTTTAATCGGCGGGCCCGAACGGCCACTCAGTGAACTCGGTCATCGAAGCTATACACGATTCTGGGAAGAGCGTATGGCACGATATTTCCTGCTTGGTCCACCGGGTGGAGATCCAGAGGAGTATATCCAGCAGGCTCAACAGAAGAAACAGGCAGCCATGAAAGCGGCTGCGTCGAAGAAGAATTTCCCGCCCAGGGAACGCATGACGGTGCGAGAGATTGGCCAGGCTACTGGAATGTTGCCTGAAGATGTGATTACTGCTCTGAAAGGGATGGGTGTGGTGGAGCCGGAGCAGCAGACTACTACTGGTAACAAACGGAAGAATACGACGACTTCGACAAACGGCGAGACGGTCATCGTCCGCAAATCGAATGTGCTGGAATGGACAAAGATTCATCATGTCACCCTCCGAGATCCGGTAAGAGAGGACGGATTTATTGGCGAATGGGCTCCGGAGAGACTCCAGATGCAAGAGGAGAGCGATGGTTAGCTCCGATTCATTGTTGATGGTGGTGGCAATTCATCAATGTAATGATAGGCAGCAATATTTGTTTACTTTGGCGACTTGCATACAGCGGCGTTTGGGAATATAGTGTAAAAGGGGGAAGTTTAGATACCCATCGTTCTGAATACATCTTTATTTTCACTCTCGAACCGATTGCAGGTTTCGTCCTGGTCTCCGTTGGAAAACAAATCCACGAAGCTCAATATTGAATATAGGTGAAATAATGTATTTTCATGAATTAAAAGATTAGTTTATATTCATACTTTTATTCAGACCGCTCCAGACACTGAACCTAGTGGTACATCTATCTCTCCTTGGCAAACAAAATCTCTCAGACTTATTCGTCCATGCCAGGTCCAGGTCCACCTTGCCTGCCCATTTGTCTAGCCTTCAACAACTCATCACACAGCAAAAGATTGGAAGCAATCCCTGTGCTGGAGGCAATGCAGTTGCGTAGCACACGATAAGAATCAAAAATACCTTCCTGAACAGGATCCATAGCCTCTCCAGACGAGAGATCCAAACCGACAACGTGCCCTTGACGCTGTTCGTCAATGAGTTTGGCAAGAGAATCCTGGATGTCGTGGCCAGAGTTGGCGGCGAGGGTCTTGGGAATGATAAGTAAGGCATCTGCAAAAGCTCTGATACCATATTGAGCCTTTCCTTTTACGGTCTTGCTGAACTCTTCTGAAAGCAAATGAGCAGCGGCGGCAACCTGGAAAGATCCGGCTCCCGGTACCACACTCTTGTCGACTATTGTGTTGTAGACTGACCGTAATCCGTCTCGGACGGCATCCGTAAGCTGAGCAATGGTGTGCTGATTCGGTCCCTTGATGAGAAGAGTCACGGACTTGGGGTCCTTCACCTCCTCAACAAAAGTGTATTTCTCCTCTCCAAGTTGGTGCTCATAGACCAGACCGGCCCAACCAAGAACGTCTGGTGTAAGGTCATCCACGCTGTTCTGTGCGGTACCACCACAAACAAGCTGGAGACGTTCCATGTTACGTCGCTTAGCGCGTCGAAGTGCCATAATTCCGTTCTTTACAAGCACATCCAAGCTCAAAGGATCGATACCCTTCTGGTTAATGATGACAAATCCCTTCTTGGGGTCGTTGCCGCACACTTGCTTTTTCAATTCCACGATCTTCTGTAGTTTGGCATCAACGAATCGACGCTCACTTTCCACCAATTTGTCCCGTTGCTCCGCACTCGAGTAGTAGAAGCCGGAGTTGATCTCGGATTTCTCGTATTCCAAACTGACGTTGAGGGTGAGAATGAAAGCATTCTCCACTCTCTTGGGCATGTCTGGGTGGCGGGCGCCGTGGTCCAATGCCAAGCCCCTGATCAACTGGGTATCCGATGCTGTTCGGTGTTGCATCTTCATGATCTCAATCATATGAAGGTCTGGTTTGGCCGGGGCCTTGTAGATAGCGAGAACGGCGTCGACGATGGCGGGGGTCAGGCTCTCGGCAAGAGCATTGTTGAGTTTGGTAGATAGGGATGTTCGAGCAACAGATATGAGGAGTTCACGTTCGATCTCACGGTCGATTTTGAAGCTGTCCAAAAACTGGACGTAATTCGTCAGTACCATTCCCTGACGCCGAAAGAGTGCAACTCACTTTCAAGGTCTCGTTCTTGGCAAGCTCAAATCCATCTGTAAGAACTCGAGGGTGTAGACCCTCGGTGATCTGCCTATCGGCCTGCTTGAGCAGCTCTCCGACCAAAAGGACGACCGACGTTGTTCCATCACCGGTAATATCATCTTGTGCAGTGGCAGCTCGTGCAATCATAACCTTCCACAATTAGCGATCGATGCGGGCCGTATCATCGAAAAGGAGTCTTACAGCTGTCGGGTTTTGGATTTGCTGATGAAGTTAGCGAGACATACATAGAATTCAGGTAAATAGGCAGTTACCATTTCCCTCAAAAGAACGTTTCCATCCTTTGTAAGCTTGATCTGTTCCCACGTTAAGCTGAATTCTCTCATAAATGGTCGCCGATAAACATACCCCTCCAGCACCGTCAACAAGCCTACAGTTTGCGGATTAGATGAGCTCCCATAACTTGATGCAGTTCTCTTTCATTGTTTGCGTTACTCACATCTTGATCGTACCGGCTGGGCCGAGATTCGATTTCAAGACATCTTGAAGACCCTCACCAGCACTGATGTTGACCTTCAAAGCCTCCCCTCTCCGCTGTAATCCTGTCAGTGCGTGTTTTGCGGAGGGGTAATGGGTGTTTTCTTACCCTGGACTCGGCCTTTGGGTTGAGTAACTGAGTGGCAGACATAATATTAATATTTGACAAACAACGGACTTGTCAAACTCAAGAAATGAAAGTAATATCACGAAAAGTCCGCCGACTGAAGAAAAGCGATCACCAAGCGACCATAGGCGGTTTGCAGGCGGTGGTGCTTCCGTCTAAACGCGGTGAGCTTAATTTTGCCCAAAAAATTGCCCACACTGCCGAATAGGACTAGCGCCGTCGCCGAAGGAAAAAAAAAGAAGAAGAGCTTCCGTGAATATCTCAACTCTTTTTCGCTCTATCAGTCCGCGTCGCCGAACCCACGTCCAGCTAATCCGCAACAATTGAATCGCTGCTGGTCGGACTCATTTTGGATTGAATCAATTACCCTACTTTTATCCCGGAGTGACTCGCGACAAAACTCGTCATGGCCGATTATCTCCTCTTCGAGGCCCCAATGGGTTACTCGCTTTTCAAGACTGTGCACAAGGCCGATACCGTTGGAAACAGCTTGAAAGAAGTGCAGGAAGGTGTATTAGATCTTGCCAAGTTTGGAAAGATGGTTGAGCTTGTCAGCTTTTTACCCTTTGAGTACGTATTGTTCTACCCTATCTATCGTGCGACGTCAAGCCTGACCAACCTTCTAGGAATAACAAGCAAGCACTCAGCGAGATTAACGACATTTCCGAGGGTGTCGCTACCGAGACTCTTATTTCTTTCCTTGAACTCAACCTTCCCAAGGCAGGCAAGAAGAAGAAGGTCAGCTTGGGTGTATACGATCGTGTCTTGGCAACGAGCATCAAGGCTGCTTTCCCATCCGTCGAATGCGAAACCGGAGACACCAGTGAAGTCGTGCAGGATATGCTTCGAGGTATTCGATTGCACTCGACAAAGCTTCTGAAAGGTCTAAGAGAGGGCGATTTGGATACCGCTCAGTTGGGTCTTGGTCACGCTTACTCCCGTGCCAAGGTTAAGTTCTCTGTTCAGCGTGACGACAACCACATTATCCAGGCTATCGCTATCTTGGACCAGTTGGACAAGGCCATCAACACCTTTTCTATGAGAGTACGAGAATGGTACTCGTGGCATTTCCCCGAGCTTATCAAGATTGTGTCCGAGAACTACCGTTATGCTAAACTTGCGCTCTTCGTCCAGGACAAGAAGTCCCTGAACGATGACCGCCTACACGATCTTGCTGCTTTGGTTGACGACGATGAAGGTGTCGCTCGTACCATCATTGAGGCTGCCAAGCACAGCATGGGTCAAGACATCTCTGAGACCGATATGGAAAACGTCATTTCTTTCGCCAAGCGCGTCGTCAGCTTGTCTGACTATCGCAAGTCATTGCACTCATACCTCGTGGCCAAGATGAGCGTTGTTGCTCCTAATTTGGCTGCTTTGATTGGAGAGGTTGTTGGTGCTCGTCTTATTTCTCACGCCGGTAGCTTGACCAACTTGTCCAAGTACCCTGCTTCGACTGTTCAGATTCTTGGTGCCGAGAAGGCTTTGTTCAGGGCTCTCAAGACCAAGGGAAACACACCCAAGTACGGTCTTTTGTACCATTCGTCTTTCATTGGTCGCGCAGGACCCAAGAACAAGGGCAGAATCTCTCGTTTCCTTGCCAACAAGTGCTCTATTGCCTCAAGAATTGACAACTTTTCTGAAACACCATCGACCAAGTTCGGAGAAGCTCTCAAGAAGCAAGTTGAGGAACGCCTGGAGTTTTATGCCTCTGGTGCTCCTCCCACCAAGAACGAGATCGCCATGGTAGGTCACTATCCTAGTTTCATCTGTGGTAATATTCTAACTTGATCTCCAGAAATCCGCCATGGACTCGATTCTTGCTGATATGGATGTTGATGAGCCCGAAGATAGCGACGTCGAGATGGATGATGAGGAGAAGCCCAAGAAGGCTAAGAAGGAGAAGGAGCACAAAGACAAGGAGGCCAAGAAGGAAAAGAAGGAGAAAAAGGAGAAGAAGGACAAGAAAGACAAGAAGAGCAAAGAGGAGAAGAAGCGAAAGCGCGACAGTGAGGTGGGCGTCTCCAAGAAGAAATCGAAAGCTTGATCAACTTGACTCGGCATGGGAAAAAATGTGTTCATTTTACGGCGTTGCTTTGGATGTTTGGCGCTCATCGATCTGCTTGATTTCTTTTTGATTTATGTGTGTCAGATCTTGATTCTGATGTTGTGTGATTCTCTTCTTGGATTTAGTCGTTGCTGTAAAAATACTACCATTATTTACTGCCATGACCAAGTCATACATTGATAGCATCTTCCTTGTGTAAAGTAGCTGCTACCTTAGGAGTTAGGCAGGCGAGATCGGCCACCAAATCCGCAGTGCTTCTTGCCCCGTCATTGAGTTACCGCTTGCAGCGCCCCACAAGACTCCATCCAACAAACATCTACATTGAATATAATTGAATACATCGAAGAGAACTTCTGAACATCGTATAGATCAAGCTTGAATAAGTCGTCTTCGGCCATCAACCCGTTTGTCAACGCTTTCTTCTACCCCCAGGCAATGCCATGTTCGGCAATCCTTCCGACCCCGCAATGAACATGGTGCCTGGAGCAATATCATATCGCTCGCCGAAGCGCAAACGAGAGGTCGTAGAAGAGGCTGAAGATAACACGCCGCCAGCTTCGCCTACTTCTACTCTCTCGGTGGCTAGTTACCCAGAACTGAGGCTACTTGAAGGAGATGAACTTGGGCGTTGCAGTCCACGTACAGCGGTTGCCGGGCGCTTCAAGGAATTAGCTATACAAGAGGGCGTACCACATTCTATATCCATTGCACAATGGCATGGGTCCGAGGGATCAACAGCGGAGAATGTTGGACCAACTGGGAAAGTCGAAAGCTTACAACTGTCACCCAAAAAGAGCCCAAGCAAGACGGACATCTCAATTGGAAACGAGTCGAATGAAGAGCATGTTACTAAAGACACGGCGCAATCGACAGACGGACCTTCTCGCAATAAAGCGAAGGCAGTGTCACCCACAAAATCACGAAGAAAAAAATCACCTCCGCCAGACGACAGTGCTATTCTGGAGTCACTGACATGGGATGACTCAGAAATAACTGGTCATGATCCAACCGACCCGAATGATGACGGTTATGGAATCAATGGCATTGGGTTCAGACCAACTGCTGCAATTGCATGGGCCCGGTCACAGCAAAGACAGAAGCAAGTAGCTGAGTGGAAAAATCGAGAAGCCAGAGAAGCACGAGAAAAGCGCAGGGAGCGTCGGGAGGGCGCTTCTCGGGTCAAATCAGAGCATGACCCCGGTGCTGCAGTTCAGAAAAAAGTGAAATTTGACCTTGACCTTGACCTACGTTGAGACTGCAGATGGCTTCGGAAAATCAGATTTGCTTGATACTTATTAACGCTGAATGCAAGCCATTGTATCATGTGTCCTTTCATACTAATTTACAAGATGCTTCATCATCGATCAGCACATGGGAGAGATCTATATATACAGAAACGGAAACGCCGAAACTCCACACTGATGCCAGGAAATGCGCTTGCTGTCATCTACCAGAACTTATAATTGGAGAGATTCGTCCAACTTTTCCGTTTGCGAAGCTCCTCCGCCTCTGCATCTCGAACCGCTTGCAATTGCTCTTTCTCCTTTTGCTTCTTCGCCTTGAGCTCGGCCATGAGCTCCACCGCCTTTTGCATACCCTTCATCTCCTCGACTCGACGTCGTTGGCAGAATTCGTACGAAGCCAAGGAAGCAATTGCGAATGCGCCGACCGCCCAGTTAGAAGCGGACCAGATGGCTGACATGCCTACAAAAGGAACAAGTCAGTCAGACAAGCCACCAGTCAAGCTTTGAAGCAGCAATCTTACCTCCGACGATTCCCCGTATTCCTCCAATGCCAAACCCAGCTCCAAGGCCCAGCAGCAACGAATCTCGTGCACATGGCTTCTTGTGAAAAGTGCTGAAATCCTCCAGCTTTATCGTCTTGAGCGATTCGGAAATGGTGATGTCTTTTGGCTTTGGAGTATGCGCGGGATTATATGAAGCTCCCGGGTGCACGTTGATTCGCTCGTCTGGGTTACCGAAAGCCTCCCATAGCTTTCCGACCTGTGTTTGAGGCATGTCGTGCTTCAGCCTGTTCGTAGGAGTTTTTGTAGATGCGGCATCTCCGCCTTGTGTGTCTTCTGCCATTGTGCTGGCGGGCGGCCGCGTGAGAAGGTGCTCCTGAATTTAAAGAATGAGAATCCAGCAATTGCTCAGATAGACGATATGCTATTCAAACCGCAATAAGTTAATTAAGTGCAGCTCCTCAAAATGAAAAGATCTTGGATTACATACTCGCCCGCTTTCATGAGTCCGTGATCGACGCTAATTCTCGGCGCGGACTCGGGGAGCGGAACCATGATTATCCGGTTCAGACTGGCTGCTTCTGAAAGGGGTTAGATTACCCATGGCTCTTGACGCGTTCCACTTCCCACTCTACGCGGTCGCGTCTTTTTGCGGGTGGCTCCTGCCAAAAGCGTCAACAATATAATGCCTGTCTATGCTTCTTACCAGTCCACACACATTGCCGATATACAACAACTCTATAACCGAAACTTACGGAATATCAGACGCAAAATATGGACAGCTTCTGCATCTTTGTCAATGTTTAACGTCCTGCATATGGTTTGATCTGCAACTTGAACAACCAATTCGACAACACTCCTGCTGGCTTGCAGCAACACCATCATGCCTTCACGCAAGCCCAGCAAATATGGAAACAACACCAAGTTCCGCTCAAGCACAGCATCCTTCAACCCGAAACGCGCAAAAACGGTAGAATTCAACACCCTTCGTTCCACCGAAGCCACTTCTCAAGATGAGAAATTCGAGGCGATCCGGCTGGCCAACAGCATCGACGAGACGATGGGCTTTCCGCGATTCGAGGCTGGCGAAAAGAGAGCGGGATGGCTGATTAATATGCACAGTACCACCGTTGACGATCCGAACATACCTGGGGGCCGCGCCGGAGTGGATTTTTATTTCCTGGATGATGATGGCAATAATTTCAAGGCGACGGTGGAATATGATCCTTACTTTCTCATTGCTGTCAAAGGAGGTCGGGAACAAGAGGTAGAGGAATGGTGCCGAAGGATACTGGAAGGTGTCGTCAAGGACGTCCGCAGGGTTATAAGGGAAGACTTGCAAATGCCCAACCATTTACTGGGCAACCGAAGGACGTTCTTGCGCCTCAGTTTCGCAAACGTCGGTCACTTGTTAGAAGCCCGGAAGCTACTTATGCCCATTGCAGAGAAGAATAAAAAGAATGTGACGGCGATGGATACATATGCTGAGATGGCCAGGTATGAGAGACTTCTTCAAATATGTATCGTCGCAACTTGACTGACAATTGTAGAACTTCTGCTGGCTTCGATCTCTTTGATGACGAACTTGACGAATCACGATCACGACCCAATGCTGCCTTGAATGCAAGCGATTTCATAATTGATATTAGAGAATACGATGTGCCGTATCATGTCAGAGTTTCTATCGATAAAGGTTCGTTCACATTGCACATCTCTCATAATGCGTATTCTGACTGATGGCCTTACAGATATTCGAATCGGAAAATGGTATAATGTGGAAGCAAAGCACGGAGTTACCAAGTTGACATGTATTGAAGAGCGACTTCAGCGAGCCGATCCCGTAGTCCTCGCATTCGATATTGAGACGACCAAACTTCCATTGAAATTTCCAGACGCAGTGATCGACCAGATTATGATGATCTCATACATGATTGACGGCAATGGGTTTCTCATCACCAATCGCGAAATTGTCTCCGAAGATATTAATGACTTTGAATACACACCCAAGCCAGAATACAGTGGACCTTTTGTGATCTTCAATGAACCCGATGAACGACATGTTTTGGAACGCTTTTTTAGTCATATCAAAGAGGCGAAGCCAACAGTCATTGCAACTTACAACGGTGACTTTTTCGATTGGCCTTTTGTTGAAGCCCGTGCAAGTGTCCTGGGGATTGATATGTACGCTGAAATCGGCTTCAAAAAAAACAGTGAGGACATTTATCAAAGCGATCATGCTGCTCACATGGATTGCTTTGCTTGGGTCAACCGAGACAGTTACCTTCCCCAGGGTAGCAGAGGCTTGAAAGCCGTCACCGTTGCGAAATTGGGGTACGATCCAGACGAGCTGGATCCGGAACTTATGACTCGATACGCAAGTGAACGACCGCAAACACTGGCTGAATATTCAGTATCCGACGCCGTTGCGACTTACTACCTTTATATGAAATATATCCACCCCTTCATCTTCTCCCTCTGCACTATCATTCCGTTGAACCCGGACGAGGTCCTTCGAAAAGGAACAGGTACACTATGTGAGATGCTCCTCATGGTCCAAGCATACAAGGGCGAAATCATCCTACCAAACAAGCATAAAGATCCGCCGGAATCGTTTTACGAAGGCCACCTTCTTGACTCTGAGACCTATGTCGGTGGACACGTCGAAAGTATTGAAGCTGGTGTCTTTCGTAGCGACATACCTGTCAACTTCGCTGTGGACTCCAAGGCCATTGATGAGCTATTACGTGATCTTGATGCAGCCTTGAAATTCAGCATTGTGGTGGAAGAGAAAAAGTCATTAGAGGATGTCACAAACTATGAAGAAGTGAAAGCTCAGATTGCTGAACGTTTGGAAAACTTGAAGGCAACACCGAACCGCAGCGAACGACCACTTATTTACCATCTTGACGTTGCTTCCATGTACCCCAATATCATGACGACGAATCGTTTACAACCCGACTCTATGAAACAAGAATCGGACTGCGCGGCATGTGACTTTAACCGGCCTGGCAAGACTTGTGACCGTCGACTACCTTGGGCGTGGCGTGGTGAATTCTTACCTGCCAAACGAGACGAATATAACATGATTCGGCGAGCTGTTGAGAACGAAAGATTCCCCGGCAAACACAAAAACGCACCTATGCGTCACTTCAGAGATATGCAAACCGAAGAGCAGGCTGCCATTATCAAGAAGCGATTACAAGAATACAGCAAAAAGATCTATCACAAAATTCACGACAGCAAAACCATAGAGAAGGAGGCAATCATATGTCAACGAGAGAATCCCTTCTACGTCGATACAGTCCGTGACTTCCGTGACCGAAGATACGATTTCAAAGGAAAACAGAAGGTGTGGAAGGGCAAGACGGAAGCATTGAAGGCTGCTGGTGCTTCGAATGCTGAAATCGATGAAGCGAAAAAGATGATTGTCCTCTTTGATTCTCTTCAGCTAGCCCACAAAGTCATCCTGAACAGTTTCTACGGTTATGTCATGCGAAAAGGCTCACGGTGGTACTCTATGGAAATGGCCGGCGTGACTTGTCTAACGGGCGCCCGAATTATCCAGATGGCCAGAGAATTGGTTGAACGCATTGGTCGACCCCTGGAACTGGATACAGACGGTATTTGGTGCATGCTTCCAGCTACATTCCCGGAAAACTTTGCGTTCACTTTGAAGAATGGAAAGAAGATGGCCTTGTCGTATCCCTGTGTGATGCTGAATCATCTCGTCCATGGGCGCTTCACGAACCACCAATATCAGACCCTTGTCGATCCTAAATCTTTCAAATACGAAACGACAAGTGACAACTCGATTTTCTTCGAGGTTGACGGACCGTATAAAGCCATGATTCTTCCTGCATCCAAGGAAGAAGACAAGAATTTGAAGAAGCGTTATGCGGTTTTCAACGACGATGGATCCCTTGCAGAACTGAAGGGTTTTGAAGTCAAACGTCGAGGTGAACTCAAACTAATTAAGATTTTCCAGACGCAAATTTTTAAGTTCTTTCTGGACGGAAAAGATCTCGGAGAAACCTACCAGTCCGTTGCTCGTGTTGCAAACAGATGGCTTGATGTGCTTTATGAGCATGGTGCTACTCTGGCAGACGAGGAGCTCATTGATCTGATTTGCGAAAACAGAAGCATGTCCAAAACTGTGGAGGAGTACGGATCGCAAAAGTCGACCTCAATTACAACAGCGAAACGTTTAGCTGAGTTTCTCGGGGAGCAGATGATCAAGGACAGAGGTCTCAACTGTCGCTACATTATCTCGTCTAAACCAAAAAATGCTCCGGTCACGGAACGAGCCATTCCTGTTACCATTTTCTCTGCAGAAGAAAATGTCAAAAGATTCTTCTTGCGCAAGTGGCTCAAAGACGATCCTAATGACATGGATCCGCGATCTATCATCGACTGGGATTACTATCTCGAGCGATTGGGCTCAGTCATTCAGAAACTGATTACTATTCCAGCAGCACTTCAAAAGCTCACCAACCCTGTTCCCAGAGTCCAACATCCTGACTGGCTACAGCGTCGAATCAATACAAGGGACGACAAGTTTAAGCAGAAAAAGATGACTGATATGTTCGCAAAGAATCCCCTTGCTGAAAAGTCTGCTAATATACTGGACCACCGCGTACCGCATAACGCAGACATTGAAGATATGGCAACCCAGAATATGGACAAGAGGCTTTCTCCTTCAGGCAAGATGGTACAAAAGCGGAAGCTGCCAGAGGGTCCTACAACAACATCACTTGACCCGTATGCCAGTTTGCCGGCTGTTATGCCATCCATCACCGAGGATTACGAGGGTTTCATCAAGTATCAGAAGCAAAAGTGGAAAATTCAAAAGCAAGCTCGAATCCGAAGACGGCAATTATTCGGAGAGAAATCCAAGGCGTCAGATTCACTCAGTCACTACTTCCGAAACCAGGCGCAGATGCTGTTCATCAATACATGGACATTGTTGCAGCTCAGGGAAACTGATGTGCCTGGCGAAGTGCGAGCATTCGTGCTGATAGATCGGAAAGTGCACGCTCTTACCGTCAAAGTGCCACGACAACTTTTTATCAACTTCAAAGATGATTCCCTTCCAGAGGTCGAGCTGCCCAACTGTGAGGTAGAGAAAGTCAACAACACTCTGCCCAACGGTCATCCGTCGGTCCATCTGTTCAAGCTCACGCTGCCAGAAGAAGTTTACTTGGGAGAGTCAGAAAAGATGGCGGTCTTGCTCAATCATCCTAGTGTTGAAGGTGTCTATGAACGCCATGTTCCTCTCACTCTCCGCGCTGTTATGAAGCTCGGTAGTACCTGCACTTTTGACGAAGGCCAACGAGGTGTACTCGGCGATGGACTAGATCGTGGTTTTGACCTTTCATCTTTGTTGCACACTATCTCTGATGCTCCATATCTAGAGGGAATTTCTCTGACATACTACTACTTGTACCACGTCACGTCTGGCGATCGACAAGTTTTTGCTCTGTTCTCGACTGCGAAGAGCGAGGCTAACATAATCATCTTAAACCGCAATCGTGATGTGTCAAGTCTACCGAACATTGACAAAATGTACATGGAGCTTCTCGGCCGCAAGATTGCTGCTGAGTCCGATGCTTCCACGGGCGCATTCGACTACCAGGAAAAGATACATTTCAAGACCACTCAAGTGACTACTCAACGCAAGGCCATTTTGGAGGTAGGAGACTTGATCAAAAAATTACGCAAGGAGGAGAGTCAACCAGTGGTATTTGTCATTCAGTCGCAGCAGAAACGGAAACTGTGCCATGATATTCCAATCCTAAAGGAATATCCCATGCTATCTGTGAAGCCGGAAGTTTCTGACACGGATATGCCTCCTCTCGGATGGCAGTCTTTCATTGCGAAGCGGTTGTTGACTGATTACCTCTACTTGGGTTCGTGGATTCAACATCTCAAAATGCTTGCACGTTATGGGGATGTTCCTGTCTGCAACTTGGAAAGTGATGATCCTCGATACTTGATCGATGTCTCGTATGCGAGACGACTCGAAAAGAGTAACGTGGTGCTGTGGTGGTCAGCAGGACCCCGACCCGACCATGCTGGATATGAGAAAGATGACATCTTGGGATCTCTTGATACTGTGGACATGCCTTCTATCAACGTACCGGGTACCTATACCACAGTCTCGATAGAACTCGAAGTACGAAATCTCGCGATCAACACAATTCTCACGTCATCGATCATCAACGATCTAGAGGGCAGTGATACACTTCTCGCCTCCACTAAAGAGTCTGCCGACGGTGTACTCTATTCAGAAAAGGCATTCGCATCAGCCGGTGTCTTTGTATTGCGAGAAATGGTGAAACAATGGTGGTCAGAAGCGTGTACGGGCAATACCATGGCCGATATAATGGTTCAACATCTGGTCCGCTGGGTGGAAAGTCCCAGCTCATGCCTGTATGATCGGTCATTGCATTATTATGTCCGAATGATGTCTCGAAAGTCGTTCCAACAATTGATGGGCGACTTCCGTCGTGTTGGTTCAAATGTCATCTTTGCTAGCCCAACACGGCTGCTTCTACAAACGACGAAACAAGAAGTCGGAACGGCTTACGCCTACAGTCAATACATTCTCAAGTCTATCAGAGCCAACCCGGTTTTTCATTTTATTGACTTAGAGCTGAAAGAGTACTGGGACTTTTTGGTATGGTATGATGAATTCAACTACGGAGGCAAAGGCTGTCAGGAGGTTGTTGAAGCAGAACACCAACAACTGGACACGGTTATGCATTGGCAGATGAATCGATTTTTGCCAAGTCCTATGCAGCAGGTTTTCAACGATTGGGTTGTTGAGTACATTGACTTGATGCATGGCTTGAAACGAGGGAATGAAGGGGACGAAGATACTTCGACACCACGCCTCACCCAAATACCCATCAAGTCTTTGACCGAATCAACAGACGACGAAGTGACTAACTTCCTTGGCGACAAATTCTCCAAACCCCTCAAAAAACAGATTGTTGGCCTGATTCGTCGACAACGAGACGAGCTTCTCCATCCGGAGCTTGCATCTGACTACAATTTCCCGATACTACCAGGAGCCCTGGTCGACCCTAACACGGAAAATCGCAATGCCGTATTGGAATTAGTGAAGGCACTGATGCAGGTCCTCAGTTTGTCTAAGACCACGACGTTGGAAACACGTATTCTACGACGGGAGCTTCTGGCATTATTCGAAGTCCGTGAGTTCAGCAAAGAGGGCCGCTTTGAGAATCCTAGTGCCAGCCTGAAATTACCAGAGCTGACATGCAGTGCTT
Organism: Talaromyces thailandensis; assembly: GCA_019828575.1. Classification (NCBI taxonomy): domain Eukaryota; kingdom Fungi; phylum Ascomycota; class Eurotiomycetes; order Eurotiales; family Trichocomaceae; genus Talaromyces; species Talaromyces thailandensis. Next base: position 194,168 of record JACVQZ010000164.1, read on the forward strand.
GCTGTTTGATTCGTGACTTGGATCTTTGTCGAGATGAGGACATTCTTCCCGATCCAGACACGGATGGCAGGAAGTCAGCTCCCAAAGCCTGGCGCTGTCCCTTTTGTCAAACGGAGTACGATCGCCTGGCTCAAGAGGAGCGACTCGTGGGCGAAGTGCACGGCATGATAGTCTCCTGGCAGGCGCAGGATCTCAAATGTTCCAAATGCAACACTCTCAAGGTCAGCGCTTTCATGGAGCATTGCTCCTGCAGTGGCAAATGGACAACGACGTTGGACAGAAATGAGATTCAGAAGAAGCTACGTGTCATGCTTAGCGTTGCCAAATACCATGACCTGAAACTTCTTGAGGTAGTCTCGGAGGAGGTGTTGCAGAGAATGTAACACGACGGTGTGTACAAGGAGAGTTGCTCTCCATTAATGACTTTGTTGTTTGATTGATTGCTTCGAGCGTTGTTTGCACACATTACGGCGTATTTCCGATCCGGTGCAATGATTCATGTAATGTCTATATACCATTTACGTGTGGAACTAGGGTGTCTATTCAATACATAAAATGTTTTGGTATATCTATGAGCCGTAGATTTTCATCAAGGCAGCTTTAGACTCCGATCCGCCAACCCCACAGTAACTAATCACTTTTCCCTCGCCCCTCCACTCTCCAAACATCCGAAGTCGAGCTATCTTATTTGTTTCAACGACTATTTCACGAGGGATCAACTCTTCTTAAGCATATCCATCTAGCTTCGATGGCGGCACCTGCACCAAGGGCGCAACCTCAACGGCCGCAAATTCAACCATGCCGATATAAGACCGGAAAGACTCTAGGAGCTGGCTCCTACTCCGTCGTCAAAGAATGCGTCCATATCGATACTGGGCGGTATTTTGCCGCAAAAGTCATTAATAAAAGGTTAATGGCTGGTAGGGAGCATATGGTAATCAATCCACTACTCTCGTTGGCAAAGATTGTTCTAACTGAATGCGAATGGAAAGGTTCGAAATGAAATCGCGGTGCTCAAACGAGTCTCAATGGGCCACCAGAATATATTAACTCTCGTCGACTACTTCGAGACGATGAATAATCTGTATCTCGTCGTCGAACTCGCTCTCGGCGGCGAACTCTTCGACCGCATCTGTCGTAAAGGAAGCTACTACGAAGCCGACGCCGCCGACCTCGTGCGCGCCATATTGTCGGCCGTCGCATACCTCCACGACCACGGCATTGTGCATCGAGACCTCAAACCAGAAAACTTGCTGTTTCGTACCCCGGAAGACAATGCGGATCTTCTCATTGCGGATTTTGGTCTCTCGAGGATCATGGATGAGGAGCAGTTTCATGTTTTGACGACTACGTGCGGGACACCAGGGTATATGGCGCCGGAGATATTCAAGAAGACTGGGCACGGGAAGCCTGTGTATGTCTCTGTTCACCCTGCAAAGATATCGACACAGGACTGACATACAGGATATAGAGATATCTGGGCCATCGGAGTCATCACCTATTTCCTGCTATGTGGCTACACGCCCTTTGACCGCGATTCCAACCTAGAGGAGATGCAGGCCATCCTCGTAGCGGACTACTCCTTCACACCCCTCGAGCACTGGCGTAGCGTTTCGCAAAGCGCGCGCGACTTTATCAATCGCTGCCTAACCATCGACCCCAAGGCACGAATCACCGCCCACGAGGCCCTGCAGCATCCATGGATAAGCAATGATGTATCCGCGAAACAACAGGGTGAAGATCTGCTGCCCACTGTGAAGAAGAACTTTAATGCGCGCCGGACGCTGCACAAGGCTATTGATACGGTCCGCGCAATCAATAAGTTGCGTGAAGGCGGCGGGTTGATGATGGATGGTGCGGCGAGTATTGAGCCCAGACCGGAACGGGTGGTGGGCAATGATGTGCATGAGGAGGAGAGACACACGCCGCATCATGATGATATGATGAAGATTGATAGTCGGGGTAATGCCCGCGGTCAGACCGAAGAGCAGATTCGCGAGCAGGAGCGGAAAGTGAAGGAGGTGGTGACTGGGCTTTGGGCGAAGGCGGCTGGGAATCGGCAGTAGTTCCATTGCAGATGATAAAGTCATAGTCTGCTTTTACGCGATTATGAGTGATAACGAATACTTGATTTTGCTCCAGTCCGCCTTATGTCCTATGTTGCGGCTCTGGTATATAGGTATATTTCATAACCACATCATTGCACGCATTAAACACTTCCTTGATTCTGGTAAAAATCAGGTCATTACTAGTATTATCACCTGGCACCATGATCAGTATCTCAGAAATATGTATAGAGTGAGAAGGTCATAATGATAGTGAGTGAGATTCGTGAGTTCATTAAGGTCATATAGCAATAGAGCAAATGTGCATCTAAGCACATTGCTAAATAAGAAGAAAGACCAGTAAATTATAGACCATACCATGGCAAAATCATGCCAGCAACAAGTCCAGTCTTGCCTTATCCGCTTCAACCCACTTCCTCCACTCTTGCCAGTCACTGTAATCGGCAGATGCACTCAATCCCTGGTATCGCGTCGTCTTGAACTCGGATATTTCCTCCCAAGGCTTGCTACCAGCACTTGTATTGCTTCCGCGAAGAATCCTTCTCGCCACGCCGCTACCACTGCTATTACTACCGCTCCATCCTGCTTTACGCATCAGGCTCTGTATTGTCTCCTCCTTTGTCCATCCTTGCTCGACCGCGACGTCGGGGAGGTATGTGGCTCCGTATCGTCGGTTTCGGTGAATGAAGGAGATGCGCAAGCCGTGTGTGCCTAGTTCCCAGTCCATGGCATCTGCACAGGGCTCGAAATTGCTGAGCAACGTCAAGGAACATGAGAGGTATGGTAATTGGGACTGTGGGATTGGAGAGAATCGTGTATCATTAAATGCGCTTTGCTTTGTGTCAGCTGTTTCATCCAAATGACCCGCAGTTGCTAAGTTCTGACAGGGATCTCACGAGATCAGCGAATACTCTTTCAACACGTCAGAGAGCCTCTGTGCCTCGAACGTGCCAATACAACCACGAAGCGACTTGTGGCCATGTCTCGAAATCAAGTTCCACGTCACAAATACTGGATACTCTTCCTCTGCGGATGAACGCGGTTGGGCGCTTGAACCTTCATCTGGCGTCGTCACATTCGTTGAGTTTGACAGCAGCGATCGAGATGAATTCGCTGATAATGTGGTCGTACTTGAAGACTCGGATGATGTATCTTGTTGTAGACGAGATATGGATGGCAATTTGATCTTTTTCGGACGGCTGATATTATTGTCTGGTTCTTCTTCAATTTCGTCGTCTTCCTCCTCGGCGATACTAGGGTAAGATGACGACAAGAGTCAGTATTGTACGTCACCAGATGCCAAATCAAAGAATGAGGAAACCCACGCCTTTTCTTCCACAGCAGCAAGCTGCTTGGATTGAAGATAGCTCCAGTAAGAGCGCTCTATAGCAGCAAGGCTGGGAGGTTCCTCATCCTTATAGGAAGCAGCCAGAGTTTCGAAGCAGTAGAAGCACTGTGCCGGTGATGCCATGGTCAAACGGTGAGGTGAAACAGAGCTCCAATGAAGATTGAGTCTATAAACGTCTTTACCTAGGCTGTATTTGAAACAGATGTCCAGATAAAATGCAGACCAAAGCAAATGGCGAATAACAACGGGCGATGTGACGTCTCTCGGTCCGGAATGTCACGTCTGGAGTGAACTAGAGACAGATGATGCATGCATCGGGAAGAAGGAAATCCCACGGACAATGCTGAGTCTAAGCACAAAGAGACTCAAGGTGAACAGCAAGAAGAGGTCAAGAATGCTACAGAGTTAAAAGGAAGTCAGGAATGAAACGGGCTGAAGCGGGGATGTCGGCCAAATCATCAAAATGTATGGAGGAGGTCATCCAGATAACCCACAACAGCCCTATCATGAGGCTCTCATTGGCCGAGCAGACTGGATCTATCACAATTCTAGATGGAAGTAGCCAATCAGGATACAATAACACATGCTTCATATATACATATATATACACAATACAACAAATATACCATACGAGGAATACCTCTCGACTGCATGGTCTAATCCCGTTTGAATCAAGATTTATTTCAGATGACAGGTTTTCTGCTAAGCTCGAACAACCAGTCCGTAAGGCTCATGATTTGCGGGATCTGCCAGGTTTGCCGGACTTGCGGTCGTCTGGAGGCATTTGCATGCCCATCATCCCAAGGAGATTGCCAGCAGGGCCAGGCATTCCAGCCTGGCTCTGTAGACTTTCCAGAAGATTCTTCACCAAGTTTACGTTGGCGGGATCTTCCTCGTCAAAGTCGAAATCTTCAAGATCAGCTCTCTGTTTTCCTTTGCCTTTGCCTTTGCCTTTCACGGCAGCCGGCGTTTGATCAGTATCCCGATTGTTGACATTCAATACTCCAGTCGGCCTCAGCTCTGCTTCCATCTGACGCGAAAGTTCCTCAATCTCCTTTATATCGTCCTCTTCGTCCGTTGAGTCGAGCGCCTCTACTCTTCCTTTCATGGCTTTATCGAACCTCGTCCGTAGATCAACGCCGGAAGGGTCCATTCGCATCTCCTTCATATACTTGATAAACTCTTCTTCATCAAATTTCAAATCTCCTTCTTCATCTTCACTGCTGGCTTCTTCTCCTTCTTCCTCCGATTCATCGTCTGTGTCGGAATTATATAGATCAACACCGTCAAAGTTAGCTGAATCGTCTTTCAGGAACTCCTCGAATCGGGCAACGATTCGCTGGAGGTTTTCCTGTGCACTCTGATCGCCAAAGGCACCGGTTTTTTTGTCCTTGCCGCCCTCCCCTTTGAGTTCTCTATCAAGATCTTCGAAGCTGATATCCAACCAACTTTCATCGTCTTGTTGCATACTCCATGACTTTTGTATTTCATCCACGGTCGGCAGGACCTCGTCACCGGTATCTAAATCCTCGAGTAGGAACTTCATTTCTCGAACGATAGGCTTGTCCTGATTCTGGGGATCACTAAGAAGCATCTCAAACCCACACGACACTTTCATGCCTGTTTCCGCCTTGGTGAATTTTTCAACATCCGTTGGAGGTGGCATACTTTGTACCCATGAGGCTGGGGCTGGGAAGTCTTGACTTTTGACCTGAGCGTAGCCCACTCTTGTAAATCGAACACTGACCGTGACGAAATCACTTGGAGGGAACAGCAAGTCCTCCTTGCCCCTTGCTCTGAGAGTGCGCAAAGAAATTGGATCGCGGGTGTAGAAGGCTTCAACAGCTGCTGAGATATAAGCCGGTTTCTGATGGAGCAAGTATGCGACCTTTCGAGGGATGGTCACTAGTGCGCAATGAAGGTTTTCTTTAATCTGTTCGGGATACTTTCGTAAACGATAAAAAGCTTCCTCTTCGATAGAGGATGAAAGCAATAATTGACCGGACTCGTTTGAAGCGATTTTCAGCGACTCCTCGAGCGTTATCTTCTCCGTAACTCTTTTCCGATCGTTTTTCGGTTTTATGATTACCAGATGGCCGTTGTTGATCCAGACCTGCAATAAGATATTAACATCCATCACTATGTTTTCGTGGAAGAGTTAATTACCCTGTGGTCGGCAACTTCAGGCTCCAGCCACTCTGGTAGACTGCTAGCTGCCTCGACAAGCAGAAATTCTCCATCACTGTCCACAACACGGACCCAAAGATCCTTCTGTTTTTTGGTCAACTCCCGTAAGAGATAAACGATTACCCATTCGTCTTCAATAGAGTCGCCGAAATTGGTTCGACCACGGAGATACGTGACGTCTGATGCAGAAAGTGGTATCAGTAATGTGTACAGCCTAAATGTGCCTGGTATGGTTGGCCACTTACCATTTTCTTTGGCAATTTCAAGACTGAAGGCTTCCCGCTGCCAGATATAATCCTTCAACAATTCTTTCACCAGTTCAGATGCATTTTTCTGGACTTCCTGAAGACGCGCGCGTGTCTGAACAACGGTATCCGTCGAAGCGGGGGCGGGTCCTGAGGAGAGCAGATATAGAGAATACTCTATGGCATCTTCTGGTAGTTGAGGACGCGGAATGGGACGAAAGGTCGACTTGAACCATTCCAAGTCTTCTTCTGACATGGGCGGCATGTTGTTGCCATCGTTGATGGGAACATTGCCACTATACTCAGCAACTCTTCATAATTTGACCTTATCGAAAAAAGAGCTGGCCGGAGAATAGTAGATCCGCTCCGGGAAGTACCCCAAGTGAACTAGGCCGTTTCAAGCTAAACGTCAACACGGCGGGCGGAAAGAGAAACGCGCATCATCAATTTGGAGTCGGTGCTTTCACTCCACTAAAATTCCAACAACAACAATTACACTCGGTCAATAATCGACGAAACCCGGTCTCTTCTGGCCATGGACGCGCAGACCAGACAAACTATTTACTCGTCGTGATCGTCTTTCCTTGAATTTGTATCAGTAGCAGCAGCATCGTCACAAAAATGCCGGTACCTTACATCGACACACCGCGGACCGAAGTAGACGGAAACGCGACCTATTTGACGAACGGCCTTCGAAGCGCCTACCGTGGCAATCTATCTGCCTTGGATTCGGTGGAAAACTCATTTCAGACGCCCTCGAAAGATGGAGATATTATCAAGACTTTGGAGGCCCGGAGACACGCAACCAATGGAGCGACAACGCAGACACCGCGCGTGTCTGGCACCGCAGCAAAGACTTCACGCAATTCCCTCGGTGATCGACGAACATTACCAGCGAACGCGCCGCCGAAAGGCGAATTCACACCAATGATGCGGAGCGTGACGCGCAACAACTATCTTCGAAACATGTCGGCAGTGAGAGGCAGCGGCGTGCCGAAAACACCAGCATACCTTAAAGATGGCTATCGAAGTAACGGAAATACGCCAGGACTTCCGGCAATGGATGCGACCAATATATACGAGGACGGTGGAACAACTTCAATGGCCATGGACGATATTACGCCTCTACCTCAAGTCGCCAGTAGCAGCCCTAACGGCACACCACTACCATTTCTTTCGCGTAAGGGCGGCGCCGGAGGAGTACTGGATACCGACCAGAATATGCTATCATTGAAAGAGCAAGAGAATGTGAGAATCCATTGCATAGAATTACCGAGGCGCATTATCCGCTAACATGATCTTCACAGGCTATCAACAAACTCGACAAAGAAAATTTTGGTCTGAAGTTGAAAATCCACTACCTAGAAGAGCAACTCAAAAAAGCCGGTCCAGGGTACAACCAGGCAGCACTCAAGGAAAACACCGAGCTTAAAGTCGCCAGAATCACGATGCAGCAGGAAATATCACGCTACAAGAAAAGTCTACATCAGGCCGAGCGTGATTTGGAAGCATACCGTCTACAGCTTCAAGAATACCGGGAAAAGGCTAAGCGAAGACAGGCCGACGAAGCCATTCAGCGGGAAATGGAATATTTACGTGAAGAGATAGCAACCCGCGAGGCGCAAGTGAACAATCTCCAGGAAGAGCTACGCGATGTCAAGGACAGAGATTCTGACGAGGTGGAGCGCTTGCGTGACCAAATCGTGGACCTCGAAACTACACTGCGCGAGAAAGAACGAATCATCGACGCCAAGGACGAGGAGATTGAAACCTTAAAGGAAGACGAAGGCCAGGACAGCAACGCCGTTGCTGAATTGGAAGCTGAGCTCGAGCGGGCAAGACAGCAGTTGGAGGAATTCCAGGACGATCTCGAAAAGGCCAAGGCTGACGCGCGTGAAGCGAATCGTAGTCGGGAACAAGCTATTGAGCAAAAGGATAAAGCGGAAGAGAATCTGAGAGAGCTTCAAGACGAGATGGCGAACAAATCCTTCTCCACCAAAGGGCTCAGTCGTCAACTTGAAGAAAGAGCCGAAGACCTTGAAAAGGAGCTCACTCAGCTTCGTGACGAATACAACGATTTGAAGGAAGACTACGCTGCGAAAGAACGCCGAGAAGAGATGCTGGAAGGACAACTTGAGGAGGTTCACCAGGAACGTGCGGCTGAACTGGATTCCCTCCGCGACAAAGCCGATAGTGCCGGGCAATATCTCGCAGAGCGAGATGAAGCTTTAGGCAGGTTAAAGGATGTTCTTGACGATCTAGATCGCAAGACTGAGGAGAAGGAGCTCCTTCAGACTCGCCATCACGCTTTGACGGATGAATCAGCCAGTCTACAAAGAGAATTAGCAAACGCGCAGTCTACGATTCGACGCCTTGAGCAAGAAATTGAGGACGAAAAACAGCGTGGCATGGACAACAATCACGAGCTTCGCACCCAGCACCGGGAAGAAATAGAACGATTAAGTGAGGAGATCATGTCTTTGCATCAAGAGATTGAGGACAAGGAGGGACAGTTTGCTCTCGACCAAGATCGTTGGGAAAGTGCGAAACGTACATTGCAGTCGCAAAAGGACAGGGCCGAGGAACAAGCCGCTGGATTCAAGCGTACGATTGAGAAACTTCAGGATGTTGAATTGACCGTGTCCGGCCGTGCAGCAAAACTTCAGGACGTAATCGATAGCGAAAAGGATCGTCACTTACAAGAGGAGGCCGTCTTGAGTCGCCAGATCAAAGAGTTGACCGATGATATCACGTCAAAGAGACAAATTATCAGCGAACAACGAAGTGAAATACTCACAATCAAGGAAGAGCTTCGAGTCAGTCGCCGTGAAGAAGAAATTCTCAAAGAAAAGGTCCAAGCCTTGGAGGACGAGATCGCCATTTTACGAGCAAGTCTCCAGGAAGAAAAAGAATACTCAAAAGCCAAGACTCTTCAAGGAGTGCCTAGCCAAGAAGGTCAACTTCAAAAGGTTATGAATGAGCGCCAAGACCTGCGAGACCAGCTTGCTAGTGCAAACGTCGAACTACACAATTTGCGCACATCCACCGCGGAAACTGAAGCGGAGCGCGACTTGCTGCAGAATGAGCTCAATCAAATCCAGAGCAAATCGAATGGAAACAATGACTTTGACCATGAGAAGGTTGAGCTCCGCAAGGCCAAGCTTCGCCTCGAAAACGAACTCCAACGGCTGAAAGACGAAAAGACATTGTTGGTCGCTGCACGAAAATCGATTGAAGATGCATTAAACGCGGAGATTGAGCGTTCCACAGCCGAAGAAAACAGGTTATCGAGTGAAATAGTCCAGCTAAAGAATAAATTGCACGCTACATCGACATCTCGAGATAGAGAGTTGACCGCGGCGAAGAGTCAGGTTCGTCAACTGGAACGGAGGATATCGGAGCTTGAAGCTATTGCAGAGCATCAACAGCCAAACACGGCGGAAGCGTCATCGGTTGCTGCTGATATTCCTGTGCTCCGCCAAAGTCTCGACGACGCACGGAAGCGAGAGAAGACACTACTTGAGCGTGAAGTCGAACATAAGAAGTCTATACGCGAATTGAGGAATCGAATCTCGGAACTCGAAGAGGCACTCCATGAAGCTCAGATGCAAAAATTAAACATTCCATCCCCAGCGAGGTCATCATCAGATGGCCTACATGAGGATCTACGAACGATGCGCAATAGGCTCAAGGAAGCACATAAAATCGTCATGGAACTCAAAACGAAGAATCGAGAACTGGAGAGAACCGCGCTCAAGGCTGAAGATCGAAAAGACCTGCACGAACTACTCAAATCGTCCACCCTCGAAGCCGAATCATTAGCTTTGAAACTTTCCGAGAAAGAGGTTCAAGTAAATGATCTCAAGGCATCTGTCCGTCGAATCCGCGAGGAGCGCAGTATGGCGATCAAGAAATCTGACAAAGCCAGTCAAGAGTGTGAAGCCCTCCAAGAGCGTATCGACTCGCTAATGGAAGATGTCAATTCTAAAGCGAATCGCAAGAGCCGTCACGAAAAGGAGATCCGGGGACTTGGAAAGGAGATTGTATGGCTCAGGACACGGCTTAGGAGAGAAGAAAAATTCCGTCGTGATTTGGCCTGGAGTAAAGGACTTATGGAACTTGGTGAACGGGTTCGAGCAGCTTGGTTCGTGATTATATCCCCTTCTCACACGGAACAGGTTTTTTAACATGCCTTTAATTATAGCAATGAGGCCGACCTTCGCATGATCGCTGAAATGGGTATCCATGCTCCTGAACCCAAGAAAGTCCACGATGCACGCCGCAAAATCCGAATAGCAGGTCTTGCCGTGATGGCAACTGTCAGAATGCAACGCATGAGCCAAGAATGGACCAAAGCCAAGAAAATCGGCGAGAGTCTTCGCCGTGCTAAGAATGAGCTCTCCATGAAACGGGACAGTCAGAGAAGACGCGAAGGATCCCTCGGATTGCGAGAGGTTTCTAGCTCTTAAGAATGGGTATGAAACTTTATTGACTTTTTGAAGCATTGGCGTATCTGGTTTCTTGGTGGTTTTTCATATTCTTTCTACTATTTATCTTGTTATGTCTTATTCAGGCTATCCCCTGAGACACTGATTGTTAATCCTGTTTGTTGTTGTTTTTGTCAGGATGCATTGATTGTCCAATCCNNCTTTCCCCCCCCCCCCCCCCCAGTAATGATATCCACGAAGCATGGCATGTATTCAGGTTGATTTTTTGTACGAAGGCGAAAATGCGCGGCGTTTGATTTTGAATTTGGTGTCTCTATAGCACATTGTGTATTCAACTGCAAATAAAATATGCCAACTTGAGTATCCAACTCAATTCAACTCCCAGCCCAATTTATAAGATTTTCCTTTTGTATTTTTCCCAGTCCCGTGTAAAGCTCGAGATGTCATTAACGTCATTTCGTTCGTAAAAGAATGCAGAAAATGTATGCCCGGAATTCAGTTGACCAACAGATATTCATATCACACCAAGCCCCAATCCAGACATCTTGCTTCGCTGTGCAAGTAGACTGCAAATCCTCCAATTGTAGAGAATTTATCATAGTCGAAAAGATCAACACATCAGCATGAAATATGCAAACGGCATATGAATCCGGACAGTCTGAAGACAATGAAGATGTAGCAACGGCCTTTTATGCAGCCCATTGGCACATCTCATAAATCCTTATGTAGAGTCTGGAGATGTCTCCAAGCACATGTGTGTTTGCACAAGTGAGGCAACAAGAATAGTCGCGGAGACTGAAAAGATTCAAACCCAACAAGTCTCAACGATGGCCGAAAATCTCGATCGCATCTATCTCATCCTCTTCATCCTCCTCCACATCGTTGTCGTCTTCGTCTTCAATCTCATCAGTAGTGCCGCTTTCATTGTCGCTGTCGCTTTCTTCGTCACTTGATCCGCTGTGTTTCCTGAAAAAGGCGTATTTCCGTAAAGGCGAGGTCGCCCAAAACCCGGGTTCCTCATCCCCGTTGCCGCCTTCACTTCGACGACGAGAGAAAATGGATGCCGCCCATGTAGTGTCTCGAGACATTTCGAAGTAATTCCCAATAGTAGGTGACACAGCACGCTGACGAGGGCGTCCGTCAGTGGGAGTCGCAGTGGACGGTCGCCAACGAGGATCGGCATCTGTCCTGTCAAGCGTTTCAACGCCCAAGCTGGTGGCTGATATCTGTTCGTAACTTGGATCTGGAATATTGATAGCAATAGCCCTGGTTCTCAGAGCTAGTTCAGACTCCGTAGCTTCGTCAGTACCGGTAAGAAGGCGAAGCTGTGCTGTATTATAAGATTCACACCTAGACAACATCAATATTGACATCTGGAATGGGGGCCAGAGTGAAACATACAGATCACACTTCAAACCAAGCCAATGGTACGGTACGTTCGACTTGGCACCGCAATCGTTGCAGTAGATCATAGCCCTTGTGTCTTGAAATTCGCTAGGCATTGGCTGGCTTTCGATCGTGCGGTCTAGGTTCCTGAAGCGGGCCTCCAAGTTCATTATACTCTTACTACAGATCGGACACCTGTAAGAATTTTTGGAAAACTCATCGTAACACTTCTGATGAATACTGTGTCCACATCTCATGAATACAACAGTATCCGGCGATGTAAACATGTATTCGCCACAGATCGGGCAGTCACATTGTGTTGAGCGTTCAATGCACCGGTGGGTATTTTCGATAGATATCGGTATGCATACACTGCAGGTCTAGAAGGGAAGTTTAGTTGAGGATCAATCCAGTAATGAAAGGAGCACCTACCTTGCAGTGATAGAAATCTTTTCCAATACCCTGTCCGATACGACAGATACCACAATCATGGCAGTGATAGATGCTCTTCGAGCTATCGTTATCCCATAGCTTACAGACGGCACAAAAGTACGAAGCTGCTCGTTCGCCGCATCCTTTGCACCATTGTGCTGCTGGTTGAGGCAACCCACATAGCATGCAGAGCATACTCTCTGTCTTCTGACGTTCGAGAGCATGATCTTCACTCTGATTATGGCAAAATCGGCACGAGTACCATTTCTTGCACGTGTAACATTGCAACTTGACGTTGCGCTTATAATGCGGGCAGCCCAGAACTTGTGCGTCCTCATCAGCATAATCGCTATTGCTAATGTTGTCATCATGTTCACTCGATGGTACAACGTTCGCGACCGGTGACTGTTCGGTATTCCCCGTAGCAACCTCGGCGTCTTTCGGCGCAAAAGTTGGTTCTAAATCTTCGGGTGATACATTGTAGTATGCTCTGACAGATGCGATCGTACTTTGTTCTAGGAAATCGTCGAAGCTCCTGTTAGATAGACGTCTCAATCTCAGTGGTGACGAAGCTGGCGAGTGCGCTCGACTTAGGACACGGGGAGGAGGTTGCGAAGATGATGTCGGCCGTTCGCTGAATGTTGCACGCGCAGCTTCGTAGCTCTCAATCATCAAGGAATGAATCAAACGGGCTGTTTGGGTACCGCTTGCATCGTTGTCCCTTATAGCATGTATTCTCCTTCGTAAATCGGCCATTCCATCGTCCTCGGGCAGTTCACGCAGTTTAGAGCTGTGATATCGATCGCTGGGCGTGGATACCACACCCGTCGCTGACAGTCCATCGGCATGATCGCCTGTATCAGTGTCCATCGCTAGATTGTTCTCAATATCTCGAGTATCTCCATCGCCGTTGGCTGGTTGGCTTTGGGAATCGTCCATTGTCCGTCTCAGGTCGTCATTGAGGCCTGATGTCCTACATGCCACCACTCGTCTTTGTGCACAATCCAAATCCGCATCTAGCAAGGCGCTTCGTGTTACTGGGCGAGGATCATCGTTGTCGAGCTTGTGCAGTGAGGGAACCGGAAGTTGTAAGAGTGTTGATTGAGCAGGTTCGTCAAGGTCAAGGTCTCTGGGGGAAGGTGGGACTGATTCGTCGTCGGAGACGGATAACTCGGGGAGCTGCGACAAGCGGCGAGCCTGTCTTAAGATGGGCTCGATCAATAGAGAGGAAATGTAGTCACTCATTGGCACAATCAAGTATTATTTCACATATGGAATATTGTATAGTATTCTGTAGTTCAATGAAGCTATTCGTTTAGTCAAAATTGCGGCCATATCCTCTCTCGTCTATGCCTGCATGGTTTTTGAGGGGGGCAATTGGTGAAGCATGTGACACGACTCACGCGAGCCCACTATTACCTGTCGCCTTGCATACAAATCGTTTCTTTTGGCCTTCTACTTGTCCATTTCATTCGTGTCTACCATACTCCAATCCCCTGATTGTCTATATTCGAGAAACCCTGTCGGTTAAATCCACCCTTGCGAAGAGTGAGATCGGGGGCCAATTGGTCTACTCGTGCTGGTTGTAGTCAACCACGTCATCATATGTGGTCGGAGAGGCAGCGCTGACCGCTCTCCCTCGCGTATGCACTGGAGGGCTTAAGATTTTGAAACGTACTGGCCCGATTGAATGTCGCCTTGGGGCCGGGCACGAAAGCGTTTCTGCTGCGTCGGGTCCGTTTCGCGATGGTATCGTATGGTATCGTGTGGTGGAGGATCCTTCGCACGAAAATCATCTCAGACAAGTGCCGAGACTCTCGTTTAGGAGCATCAACGTGGAGTTGAAATGCGCGGCCTTGGACAATCGAAGATAGTTCTGTATATTATCACGGCGGCCCGAGCTGTAGAGGTCAGTTGCCGGTCTTGCATGCAGCCTTTATTCAAGCTCACATTTTCGCGTCCTTTTCCACCCTCACGGTCGCGAGAGGCTGTTCGTAGTATCTAACATGTAGCAAATTCTTGAGGATTTTATGCTCGTAGCTATTAGACTCAGCCGCTCGATCAAGAAATTCCAGGGTGCGTGCGATCTTCGCTGGATCGAAATCGGTGCGACTTTCAGACCGGAAGGAGGATCTCAAGGTATTGCGCAGGACATGGCGCGCCGGGGTTGCATATTTGACGGCCTGTAGCCCTCTTTTATATAGTTGCCGATATGCATTGACGACCAGACGGTCTTCCATCTGAGAGAACGTGATGTAGCGAGGAGGTGTTGTGGTGTTTTGTTGTATTGTTCGCTGTTGGCCTGACTGAGCCTTGAGAAGGAGAAAGCGGTCAGCGGAAGGAGCCAATGGGTCAGCTCCTTCCCCTCGCATTCACGCCTGCCCGACGGCATAAAAGGGCAAGAGCTACCCCCAAAGGAGGCTCGCTGGGCATCCACGACTCTGCGAGGATACTTCTTCCTCTTCTCTTCGCACGGGGAGATCGTGCTTGTTATTCCCTGTCCTGCATTCTCTTGAGTTTCTTCTGTCCTTTCATGCCACAAACGCCACAGTATGCTTGTGTTGACCCTTGCCATACTTCTCTCTACGTCACGCAGTATCTAAAGCAACCTACCAATCTACCTGCTGAGCCTGATCAATGTTCAACCACCACGACGTGTGCCTGTCCATGGGCAAGTGAATTACCACGTCTCGGGCCTTCATCTTCTTACCTGAGCACGCATTCCAACTTTCCCTACTCAAGAAAGGAGCAAGCAGCCATATCTGCCATGTCTAACTGCCTGTGGCAACGCATACATTAGTTCGGCTCGCTGTGGTTGAGCAAATCTCATGACAAGGCATTGCCCTGATTCTGTGAGATTGCTACCAGCCACGCAGACATAATGACGCGACTGCCAGGGCGACTTGTCCCAGGTCGAGCTCAGAACAGCTCGGCCAGGACCAAATTTCGCAAGCACAAAGTCATATTGGAGAGTGTTACCCAGAAGCGAAAGAAGCTTCGCACAATAGTTGGTTTCTCTTGTACCCTTTTCTGTCCTGCACGAACCTATCACTAAACTCGGCCATAGCTATCATTCGAAGCGAAAGCTCCTCCTGGTTACACTTTCATACCAGCCGGCAACCCAACATTCACGACAGCCTGCAAGGAGTTTTGCCGTGAAGAGGGCCTGAAGATTTTCACCGTTACGGTAAGCTTCTATCCGTATTAGACCCATCTTTGGCTGCTAGTAACTAATTTTCGAGGGTATAGACAACCCCGCATCAAAATACCCACGGACTATCGCAGCAGGTTCACCGAGTAGGTTATCATTTTCCAAGTACTGTCGTGGCTCAAAAGTGCATGGAACTCGGGCTATACATCTCAGAAAATGGGAACGTAGTGCCTTTTGAACAGTTTGGTACCAAATCCGCCACGACTGACGGTAACGTGGATGTTCCTCAGATTACAATAAATACTGAGGCCAGAGACGTTATCCGTGACCTTTTCCCTAGGATCCCTGATGATGACATAAATCAAATCATCAAGACGGCTTTTCAAAAAGTGACTTTGCTTCCTCTGCGTCTATCATCCTTGCAACCAGACTGATACTTTTCTAGGGTCAACGTAAAGTAGGGACTGCCGTTGAACTGCCGCTGGCTCGAAGGGCCCAGCTAGCTGTAGTAGCACATGTTCGCCATCTTTACACGGACTATGACAGATTACTGAAAACAACATCTTTTCAAGAAGCCCGACGCTCAGTGGAGGATTCTACGTTAGAGAAGCTAGTCCACTGGCGAGGTGATGATGAGAATGGAATGCCGGAACTGGAAGATGTCTTCCGTGAGGTCATTGTTATCTCTGACGACGAGGAAGGAGATACTGAAGAAAGTGACTTCATGGAAAATGAAAAAGTTGCTTCAGATCATCGTGATCGTGGTCTAAGTGTTGAGGTACTGTCAAGTCAGGTCGCTGCGGACAAGCTTGATGCCATCACAAACGACGATAGCAATCATATTGTCAGTCCCTTCCCAATCACAGTCGGCAGAACACCACTCTTTAGCGATTACAACTTGGGAGCTGGGGCCACCAACCAGGCTTCAAGCAAAACCAAGGTGGATCGGCGTGGGTTCAGTCGATATCGAGCTTGGGATCGAGCCATGGATCGTTACCGAGAAAAAGCTCTTTCACGATACGACGAACCCGGCTTGTCTCGGGCTCCTGCAGTAACCAGAGACGAAGCAATGATTACTTCGAGACCATTACACCGGCATGCAAACCAAGTTACTGGGCGACCTCTCACACCCATCGTAGAGCGCACATCTGATCCTTCGTTCAAAGGTGCGGCACGTGACAATCGACCACATTCTAGCGATGTGCTTCAGCGAGGGGCCCGGTATGCTTCACAAGAAGGCAACAGACTACAAGCAGTAATGACACTCATTCTTCTCCGTCATGATTCTAGGTGTGCTTGGTTGTGCTGACCAATGATCAGGGTCCATCGATACAGCACAAAACCCCGGATATCCTTCATTTTCCTGACGGCTCCGTTTTCAGTAAAATCACTCCAGAGTCATCACATAAGAGGAACTCGTTTCCAGTTGACGTTTCTTCCGCTCCTGTGTTTGTGGCGGGGCCAAGATTGTTCTCAGAAGGTAATAATGAGACGACTCTAAAACGAGTTCACCCAACCGCTCATCGACCAGCCAGCGGTAATCGGGGCGGCGATTCTCCTCGAGGTCACACGATAATTCCTTCCATTGAACGTCGTGATTCCCCAATATCTACAGGTTTTCCGCTTCAGCACAAGACTAGCGACCCCAATATTCTGCCAAATGTTGCGCGTGGAGCTTCAGCTTCACAATACAGGCGGCCAGTCGATGAACTTTCAAGGAGAATTGACTTGATAGATTTGACTGAGGACACACACGAGGTTCCCAAAAGGAGACGACTGGAATCCCAGGAGGTATCGTCCAATGCCCACCGGTCTTCATCATACAGGGATGAATACATGAGCTCAGAAGTTCTGGGATCGAGAACCCAACCTGCACCCTCAATGAAGAATAAGCGATATTATGAGTCTTTGCCGCAAGGAAAGCGGCCCGATATGGCGCCTACTATGAGGACTGATCCAGCTTCATACAGTATGAGCAGGCCCAGGCAAGAGACTACTGACCATGCAGCGTATTATCCGGAGAATAAGCTATATGCTGTCCCTAGCTCCGTTCCTCGGATTCTTCTTGACTCTCCGGAAGCCTTCAATGGATTTGGTAGCACGCCTATAGGTCGCCCAAGCGTTGATACGCTTCCTCAGTACAGGAATTTGAACTCTAGCGGCGACAAATATGTAACGGGCCCTTCAAAAGAAGTGCCACTTCGAACGGATCATCCAGTCAGCAGCCACCACAGCCGTGGTGTGGGCTCGGATGATGCAGTATGGAGGAGTAAGGCTAACTCTTACGGTTCGCAGAGGAGACTACTAGCAGCCCAGGATCCTGCTTGGTTGACGGGGTCGACCAAATCGTCTCAACCATCCTTATCAGTGAGTAGGACACACGGGATCGAACGAGTCACCCACATCCCAGCACATAATCAAGAGGATTCCATGGAACCACTTGTGGATTTTACCCGTGATGCCACTCCTGATGGTATACCTCATTACTATGGGGTGCAACGACGCATCTCTTCGCAGCCTCCTATTTTGGATGGCCAGAGGAAGAGAGATGCGCTTCCTGCGTCAGCAGTGCGACGTTACGAAGTGCAACTGGAAAAGTCGTTGAACCCTCATCGCTACGGCTCCTCCGCGTATCAGGAGCGGCAATGAAGTAACTACTTTTAGGCGTTTTGTCTTTCGAGCACTAAGCTTGCTAAAAGCGAGCTTACTCCATATTCATATCATAACAACTTGCGCGCCTCTGCTGGATTTCAAGGAGTGTTGGTGGTTGGTCTTTTATGTTTTATCAGTGATACCCTGATTGTAGAAATTATCCTTGTTGGTACAATGAAAAAACGCATATGTATTCATTCTATTCTGTTCCCTCGGATGCATTCGCTTTCATTAAAAATCGTATGAACTATCCAACATGCACAGGCAGGTTGTTCAAGGTATGTAGTTATCCTTCCCTCTCATTCACCATCAACACCCCAAATTCAGATAGGCTGGGGAGTTCCATCGGCCTCTCCACTGTTCACAGTCTTCCCCGTCTTCTTGATGGTCTCGAGAACCTTTTCGTACCCCAGGGAATCCTCCGCGACGACAGTGGCCGTTTGCGACTCGAGGCTTACGTCGTAGGATTTGACGCCTGCGAGAGAAGGTTGAGGGTTAGCACCTGTCTGTCTTGAACCAACGTTCAAAGGGAAGGATATAAGTTACCGTCAAGTCTCTTGAGGACACGCTCAATGGCGCCGGAGCAGCCGCCGCAGCTCATGCTGACGTTGAATTTGTATTGATGTTCGGCCATTTTGAGTTGTTCCAAGGGGAACTGTTATGGTGGTATGCGGGGTATGTATGTAGGAAGAACGCGCTTTTGATCGTCGAGAAGGATGAATTTTCCAGTTGTTTGTTTATTTGCAAGAGTTGTAATTAACGTGAGATTGAGGAAGAGTTATTCGGGTTTTATTGACGGTGGGTGGGTACAAGTAGGTAAATATTTATGTTGATGATGCCATCCGCGGGCGCTGCAACAATATGTAATCAGATCTCTCCGGAATAGAAATGACTGGCTGAATGGAATTACAAATGCGATCGATATGCAAGTATCAAATAGTTCAGCAAGTATTTGCCCCCCCTGTTTTGTTTGGCTACCATGTCTAAAAAGAGCATTACTGGCTGAAAGAAAGTCTTTGATTACGAGGCAGATGCGACGCATAAATGACTCAGCGCAAAAATATCTCATTCATGTTTCATGTATGTATGCTCTCAACGTATCAGAGTAATAACAATTTGAATGCTGTTTTCATGTGATACATCACTTGGAACATGTAGCAGAACTGTCTAGAAATATCCGATCGACTGAATAGTCAAACTTAGAACGACAATTTGTTTAGAATCCCGCCGCTCTCTTCTTCCTCGCCTTCACGTTGCTCTTTTTCCCAGCCTGTCGGCTACCGAATACACCTCGCTCGGCCTGGGTCATTGGCATACTGTCCGTTATCTGGCTACTCGGTAAGAATTGGCTACTCCGTATTGGAAGCCTTGCACTGTCTGATTGCGGCTGACTGCCAGAGAATTGTATCGATGGTAGAACAGGAGAACTCCGTATGGTTCTCGCACTGACGCTATTAGCCCTCGACCGCGAACGAGTGCGCTGTTGCGATCTGGATCTAGACCTAGAGCCGAGATTTCCATCGGTTGCTTCTGTCGCTAGAGCCCTCTCCAGATCAAAGGCATCAGGGTCACCTCCAACATTCCAAAGGGACAGAACATCTTGTATGGCACCCCCTAACGAATGACTCATGCTTGGCGGTGAGACGGTCTTGAGATCTAACAGGGCATGAGTGATCATGCTATTCTCTTCTGGAAAACTGGCTACTCCGTTGACAGAATCTCGATGACTGACTGTCGAACTCCTCCGCTCTGGTAAAGATGGTTGAGATGAAACGACACTGATACTGTCGGGAATAGATGTATCTATTTGTATCGTGCCTGCTAACGAGAGTTCGATACACACTTGCCGGATCAACTTCTCCTTGGAGATCCGGATCCAGCTTGGTAGTTTTGGCGGCAACTTTGATAGCCAGTCGCGTACAAGCTTTTCGTAAAGTGCTAGTACACCAAATGGTTGGAATGAACGAACAACATTAACATGTTCCTGTGACTGTCCGGACACTACATTTAGCGGCAGAAAACATAAGGCGGTTTCTGCAGATGGTTCCATGGGCGCAAAGCGAGATCTGAACCAGTCAAGCTCATGGGACCCATCGTCGATATCAGAAAGGACAGGTGGGTGATCGATTATGTCAAGCCTAAATAAGTCAGCCTTTACTCAAAGAGTGCATACAGGAGGTGTCTTACATGGTGTGCACGAATGAAGGACCTTCTTCAGCCGAGTCAGTCACCGCTATTATCAGATGCTCTACATAATCTCTGAAGCTCTGATACTCGGGGCGCGAGGCTGATGGCCTTATCAATTTACGCGAGTCACCGCTAAAAAGCAGAGAATAGATTTTTGTAAAGTCCACTGTAACCCGAGCAGGTCTAGTTTCGACGGGTTTGAAGAAATGGAGAGGCATTTCAGTGTATCCATCTAGTTCATCAAAATCAGATAGCTCAACGCTTGTCTCTCGATCTCCTTTGCGTTTTTTCTTGTTCTGCAAAAGATAGACTGCACTTAGGAGCAATGCTTCACGGCCCATTTTCATCTCTACAGCGGATGATAGACCACTAGGCTTTGAGTACAAGTATTCATGAACGGCCATGGCACTGTCGACCACGAAAAGCTTCATGAACCTCGGGCAGTGATCGAGCGTGACGCGCTTTGACTGAAATATTTGCTGTTCGACCTCTCTGAAGAGAATCTGTCGAATGGGGAACTCGTACCGAACCGTCTTCAGTCTGTTGGTGTTGCGTTTACTGGGAACATAGACGAAAAATGGATCCGACATCGAGTAGTTGCCATCGTCGTTCCCTTCAACTGGGACTCGAAAGGATAGTATGCAGGAATCGAGACGCGAGTAGAGAAGTAGATAATATTCTGACAAGGAAGGTTAGCAACACTCATTTGATGCAGATAAGACCCGGTATATGTTCATACCTTCACCAGTAGTGAGCGATGTCAGTCGAAGAGTTAGATCGTCAGCGTCACGATCATGCAGCCACGCGAACTGCGGAAGAATTGGCTGTGCCTCTTGGTCTGCTAGCTTGAAGTCGAAGCATAATATTCGGGTCGTCGTTAGAAAGAAGGCGAGAGAGTTCTGGGACGAGAAGGTTTTGACGTCAAGAATCCATTCGGTGGATGATTGCCAATTCAGCTCGATCTCGTGAGACGCAGTGGTCGTTCCTTCCATAACATGGAGCATGGCATTGCGTCGACCACAAACTATAAATGTATTGACATCTTTCACCCACTCAACTCTGCCCCAAGTGTCGTACTTCACTTCATCAGTGGGAGTCTCGCCCTCGCCATCTGCATCATCGCAAGGTAGCAAGCCAGAGTGCAGGAGTTCGGGCGCAACACCGCTCCCAAGTCTGACAGTATCCTGCAACTGCCAGATGCTCCACTGACCGCGTTCGTCAACAATTGCGAACTGTTTCACGTACCACGGGTTGAAAGCCACATCAATATGCGTGAATCCGCCTGTCTGCGATACGTCAATCTCGGCCACTAGACACGGGTCAATGTGAGAAACTTGCGGCCCAGCGTATGCAAGGTTCAACAGCTCAGGGGAATCTATGAGCTGAGCTTCTCGGTGATAGATTGGTTGGAATATAGCCGTGCTGGAAAGTAGACGGACGGCCAATAGATTCCCCTGGTTCTCAATGCTTTCTGCGAATTTGATCTGGCGAATGGGCGTTTGAGTGCAAGGCCAATCGACTGCCTTAGAACCGCCTATCGTGGGTAGACGGAAAGCAGCGCCTTGTTCGAGATTGGTGGTCACGGTTTCGGCTTCCAAGATCCGAAGAGAAAGAACGTTCTGATTCTGTCCAGATGCAAAGGCTGCAATGGGAACAGTACGCATTCGACCTCGACGAAGGCGTACCTGCTCGGACAGCTGCGCATTTCCAAAGTCAAGTACCGAAGATATCTGCGGGTTGAAATACGAATCGGCCTCTTGAACAGTTTGTGATAGTTCCTCTTCGCGCGCAAAGGATGAGGCGATGCTTATCAGCTCGGGATAATCTTCCAACAGCGCATTGATGTCTTTGTCTTTTTTTCTCACTACAGGCAAATTTTCTGCTGATGGAGCAACCACTCGTCGCTCGTACCCTGTGTAGGAGATTATTTGCGCTACAGACCATCAGTTTGCGTCATTCGCGATTCTATTTGATTCATTGGCGAGGACTTACATGGCCTGAATTGTCGCGCAAAATGCCATTCCTGATTAGCTGAAGAATAAGTGGCAGGGCCTGGGTTGCCGTATTGGAGGGCGAGGCCATAAGTATGGTCATCCATTTGGGCCTGTCCTGAACGCCGTCACGATGTTACTCAATATGTAGGATCGGTCACTCATTGCGGCACAACAAGCATGTAGGAGCTCGACGAATGGCAAACGGAGAGATGTCGGTGAATCAAGAGCTGGATCAAAGAAGATATGCAACGGAGCTGGAGAAGCTAAAAGTAAGTCTGTTTGGCAAAGTAGAGAAGCAAACAGGAAGGAAGGAAGCTTTCGAGATATTTTTTTTTAGCTGGACCTCCTGTTGCGGTCTAGCGCCGTCTAATTAATTTGTATGGAGTTCGCGGTTGCCCCGCAACTGCCATCCGCGCCTTCCTTTGATGCTGATCTCGCGTCACGTTCGACTCCAGACAATCCGAGAACTTCTTGCGGCACGACTATACAACAAAGAACGCGCATACGTCCGCCCAGATTCTGAACACTATTTACAGAACTGTATATTCTGCGGTAATCAAGATGTCGTCCTTCGAGCCATCCTTATCCACCAGCGCCATGCGACCGCCATTGGCTTCTGCAGAGGCCCCCTCTATGGCGGACTCTCTTCCAAGTCTCAATTTTGGCTTTGAAGATCTGCGGAGTCGAATGGCACAGTTCACAGCAAAATTCGACGCTTTCATTGAAAAGGGACGAAAACAAGTTCTGCAGGAACGCAATCAATTTCATAGCAATTTGGCCGAGCTGCAGAGTATGTCATCAATTTCGTACGAGTTGCCGATATAGGAGTATCGATTTGCTAATTGTGGTTATTTGAATAGAGGACTATGACATGAAGCAAAATGACATCAAAATCTTGACTTCCAAAACCCAAGACCACCAACAAACAATCCAGCGCGAAGGCGCCGAAGCCGCAGAAATACACGCACACATCTCCTCAATCACACTTGAACGCGATAACCGACTCTCAAAACGGGATAGACTAAAGCGACAAATCGCGGAGACTCAACAAGCAATCGACCAGAAATTACAGGCGCAAAAGGCGCATGCTCAGTACCTCGATTCGCAAGCGCGACTAAATGTTCCCGAATTAGAGTTCTGGCAGGATTACCTCTGTATGCGGATCGAGGGCGCCGGCAGAGAAGATCGGCTGAAGATTGTATATACGCATCTTCTCGAGAAGGACTGGGAGAAAGAGGCTTGGTTTGAGTTGGGTACTGCGTCCAGAGACTATGAAATATATCATACCAAACCTAAGCTGGAGAGGGAAGCTATTGAACGTGAATTGGATATTGTCAACGAAGACCGGGATTTTGGAGCACTTTTGAAGAGGATGCGTCGACTGTTTCTGGAGTCAATGAAATAATAGGTATATAACTCTTTACGAGTGTTTGGTGTTCACATTGACGGATTGAATCACTATGATACTTATTACGAGTTATATAAATAAAACCAGGTCGCAAAGAGATGCAAGTCGGTCATCATGCCAGCATTATAACGTTTTATGCATAAGATTTAAGTAATCCACCACGAATAAAAACAAGCCGCAAGCCTAACCGCCTGTAGCTTCTCTGTAGAAGGATATACTGCGAGAAGCACCGGCAGTCGCAAATCCTTCAGTCCTGCCTATCTTGGGCAACCATTTGACACTCCATACAGCTTTGTCGTTCTCTGAATGCGTAGCGACACATGCGCGGCGTTCAATCGACCAAACTTTTACCTTGCCATCAAAAGATCTGAGTGTGGTCAGAAAGATAAGCTACATATCACAAGTTCAAGTAAACTTACCCGCTTAGCAAGTACTCTCCGGTATGGCTCCAGTCTAGTGTTAGAATCCATGTCGAGTGTCCAGTCAGTTGAGTCACTTGTTCACCAGATTCTGTGTCATAGAGTACAATGACTTTGGAGTCTCCGGCTGCTGCAAGTAGCTTTCCACCCGGTGAGAAAGCAACTGCGCGAACAGGCTTAATGAGACCTGCAAATAGTCAGACTATTGAACCTTCCTGACCTGCCTCAGGACTCTTACCAGATAATGAGAATGGCATGCGACCAGTTTCGTTGCTAAACATGTAGATACTCCCGTTCTGGTGGCCGCTTGCTATGTACTTTCCATCACTCGACTGGACCATAGTTAGCAATGCATAACGATATCGCTAACAGCTAGGGACATACCATGTCAATACAAGCACCAAAGGCTCCTTTGGTCTCGTAGTCCCTGAATTGTTCACCGTTACTTAAGTCCCAGACCTTGATATGGCCATTGTTTGTCGTTCCTGCAAGATATCGACCATCCTCTGACAGGCAGATCGCCCAAGTGTCAGGCTCTTTTATTGCGTCTGTTGATGCGTTCTTAGTGACGACCTGTTCCATGCATGTAAGAACACTTACTCGATAAAGCTGTCTCCTCAGACCATTCGCCATTATTGTTGCTCCAGATTCTGAATTCACCTCCGAAGCCAATGCTGGCGGCTTTCAAACCATTCCTTGATGTTACGACATGATGGCATCCAATCTTGTGCGCAGCTTCAATGGTTTGAGCAAGCGGAAAATCTGTGTCTGCAGTAGAGTGTATCTTGAGCGCAGATGCTCCTGAAGCTGAAATGATCTGGGTGGAAGTCACGGCCAGCGAGAAAATATCAATCGGATGGGCTACAGCTCATCAGTTTAGATTCATGGTATTCCAGAGCAAGCACTTACCGTTGTCCGCGGAGCCCCACGAAAGATATTGTTTAGACTTTGACGCGTGTTAGATATGCTCGTACTCTCAAGCCATTTGGGATATTGTCCTCACCATGATTTTTTTTGCAATTCTGTCGCGAGAACAGCGGGTTTGTGGCGGGGAAGGTTGTGAGCTTCTGATGGTGCCAAGGTTGATGATGTGCGGGAGCTGGTGGTGCCTTCCCTTTATGTACAGCTTTTTTTTTTACGGAAAAGGACGGCCACACCTTCAAGACTCACAATGAAAACGATCAAGTTGTTTCTCGACTTTCGAAATTTATATATAGTACATATAACCGAGCTTGACAGCTCTCATAAAACATTGATGCTATAATACAAAACACCCATATAACGCCTGTTGCCATGCACTGACTACCTGAAGCATCAGACAGTCCACTTCGAAACTATACAGTCTTCATGAATGCACGACCTGAATCAGCGGCGAGCAGCAGTAGCAACAGTATCAGCAGCAGCAGCAGCATCTGCTTTCTGTTTCTCAATTGCGGCCTGCGCCCATTGATCCTTGATGTCTTATAGAAGAATAATCAGTCTGCGAACAAAAATCAATGTTTTCAAACTTGCCATACCTTTGACACACGTAGGGCATAGAACATGCGATCTCTTCGGCTCTCCACAGCCGGGGCATCTACTCAAGCTCTTCACATCCTTCAATGCCTTGCCAGCCATCTGCCGGTGTCGTTTCTTCATGTGGGATGTCTTCTTCTTGGGGACGGCGCGGAGAACTGATTCCCAAAGGCGGCCTAAGAACGAGGGGATCTCATTGGCGATGTATCCACCCAGAAGAGGCAAGCCCTGCAGTAAGACAGCCCGTTGGTAGATGGTGGTCCATCGTTGTGACTGTCGCAGAACGGGAGATGTGAATGGCGACAGGAATGGAAGCGCGGAGATGTGTCGGACGGCCATGGTTGTGGTTGTAGAGGATCGGTTGCGGCAGAGGTCGGGATCGAAGAGGGAGAGATCTGGAGTGGAAAAGAGGGCAGTGCCCAAGTCGCGGACTGTCGACAAGAGTGACACAGACGCGGGTGCTGGTGTTGGTATGCGGCATACGACAGACAGACAGGACAGCTCGGCCTAGAAATTTCGCATGAAGCCTTTCGACGTGGGTGGAGTCCGCCCGGATTGTTTTGGTTGGACAATTGAAGCTGTTCGCGGGCTAGGCTGTGTCGGGCCTAGCGCACTTCCCCCCTGATTGATCCGCCGCCCGCACCAGAAACACTGAAACAGAAAACAACACCCAAACTCAATAGGGGGTCTCATCTGTCTTAAATCAAGAGAACAACGTCTAGGCTGTGTTCGCATTGTCGGCTGTCTTTTACTTTCTTGCTTGATTCTCAGCTCTTCTTTTATACTCCAGTTTTTCTCGTCGACCCTACGTGCCGTGTCCCGTTTCATTCAGCCATGGCCTCTGCACCCAGTGTCGCAGCTCCCCCGAGCACCGTCTTCCCTCGCAGCCATGTCGGTTTCGACAGCATCACCTCGCAGATCGAGAAGAAGCTCTTGAAGCGTGGTTTCCAGTTCAATGTTATGTGTGTCGGTTAGTGCAACAATCACAGCTCGACTTCAAATGGATTCGAAACAATGAATGAGCTAATTGCTGTCTGTGTGATAAGGCCAAACTGGTCTCGGAAAGTCGACCTTGATCAACACCATCTTTGCCTCACATTTGATCGACTCCAAGGGTCGCCTGACTCCCAATGAGCCCGTTCGCTCCACGACTGAAATTCAGACCGTCTCTCACAGTACGTCAACCATGATATCTGCGTGTTCGGAAAGTACTACATACTCAACATATCGTGATTATAGTCATCGAAGAAAACGGTGTACGTTTGAGGCTGAACATTGTCGATACCCCCGGATACGGTGATCAAGTCAACAACGACCGATGGTAGGATTTCGCGATTAGAACCGGACAGAAAATCGTTCCACTGACTGTATTAGCTGGGACCCCATCGTCAAATACATCAAAGATCAGCACTCTGCCTACCTCCGCAAGGAACTCACAGCTCAGCGAGAGCGTTACATCCAAGACACACGTATTCACTGCTGTCTTTTCTTCATTCAACCATCCGGCCATGCGTACGTTATTTGGCACCCTGTTTAGTGGTCATACTGATCGATTCCTAGCCTTAAGCCCATCGATATCGTCGTCCTTAAGAAGCTCTCCGACGTTGTCAACGTCGTCCCCGTTATTGCCAAGTCCGACTCCTTGACCCTGGAAGAGCGACAAGCATTCAAGGAGAGAATCAAGGAGGAATTCACTTTCCACAACTTGAAGATGTACCCCTACGACAACGACGAATTGGATGACGAGGAGCGCGTGATGAACGTTCAGATCAAGGCATGTGCTATCCCCAGCTACCGTAGCTTTGACGGTGCTAATGAGTCTAGGATATTATCCCCTTCGCTGTCGTCGGAAGCGAGAAGAACATTGTCGTCAACGGAAAGCAAGTACGCGGCCGCCAGAACCGCTGGGGAGTTATCAACGTCGAAGACGAGAACCACTGCGAATTCGTGTACCTCCGCAACTTCTTGACCCGTACCCACCTGCAAGATCTCATCGAAACCACCAGCCAGATCCATTACGAGACTTTCCGCGCCAAACAACTCATGGCCTTGAAGGAGAGCAGCGCTGCCGGCGGTGGCCACACCGGTGGCAGCCGACCCATCAGCCCATCTGCTGACCGCGAGCTCAGCCGGAACTCACAGAGAGTTACCATGAACGGCTACTAGGGTTAGCTTGGTTGTGGGTGGGTGACGATTAATGGGCAACCGACGTATCGGTTGATGAAGGAGACGGCAGGGGATGCAGACAAAAATAAACAAGCTTACTGTTATAATAAGCCCGTGAGAGCGGTTTTCCTTTTGCTTGTTACAGATATCCATTTTTAACTATGCAATTTTCTTTTCCAAGCCAACTTGTCCCTCTCTTTGCTTTCTTTGCTTCGTTTGCTGTCCCGATACGGGCATGACTTGAGCTTGACTAGCTCTTTTTACAACGACATTTAGTAATAGCACATTTTCGACGAGCAATTCATTCATAAACACGAGCCTGGTAGTAACCTTGGAAGTTCTCGACTGAGTTTTAGTAGGGATATATGTTGATAGAAAGTAACTCTCACCGCCCGACTTGAACATTTCCCCGCGTCAATTTTTCCCCGTCAATTTTTATTTACATTAGATCCACAACAAGACAACGTCTATAGCGACAATCAAGTACATGTTTACCTGCCGAGCGCTTGACTCGCACAAACTTCGTTCCATTTTCACGACCTCCAGTCTCCGTGGTCGATACAACATCTATCCGCGCACGCGCATATCAGACATGGCTACTACAACATCTTCAGGTACGAAACAGCTTTGCGCCTCAATCTTTTTACATTGATACGACGCGCAAGGACTGACAAGTGTTAACGTATGTAGTACACAAATACCGCCCCGTCGTCGTATCCGGTCCTTCAGGCACAGGCAAATCAACCCTTCTCAAAAGACTCTTTGCAGAGTACCCAGATACCTTTGGCTTTTCGATTTCTCGTATGGTTTATACTCCTTTCACGCCGATGCTATATGTCAGGCTAATTCTCAGCTTTGAAAAAAAAAAGACACCACTCGCTCCCCCCGAGCAGGCGAAGAAGATGGACGAGAGTACTACTTCACCACAAAAGAGGACTTTTTGAAACTCGTCAGTGAAAATGGATTTATCGAACGTGAGTGTCCCCCTCCCACATTCAGATTAATTGATATTGATATTGACATGCTTGATTTTGATCTAGATGCCCAATTCGGCGGTAACTTCTACGGCACCAGCGTCCAAGCCGTGCGCAACATCGCCTCCAAACAGCGCATATGCATCCTCGACATTGAAATGGAAGGCGTCAAACAAGTGAAACGAACAGACCTCAACGCGCGGTTCTTGTTCCTCTCCCCGCCATCCCTGGAAGAGCTCGAGCGCAGACTACGTGGCCGCGGCACCGAGACGGAGGATAGTCTTAACAAGCGTCTAGCGCAGGCGAAGAATGAATTGGAGTACGCGAAGCAGCCGGGCGCGCATGACAAGATTGTTGTGAATGATGATTTGGAAAAGGCGTATACGGAGTTGAGGGATTGGATTGTAGATGGAGGGAAGTTTGGGGCTAGTGAGTGATTTTCTGTTTGAAGATCTGGATTGCATATAGAAATGTTTGGGTACTGTATCTACGTATATAAGGTTAATAATACATATGTCTGGGCCATGGTCAACCACGAGTCGTAAACTCGTCAAATGGGTCAATCTGGAGATTACTATTGAGGCGAGAGGCCAGCTGTAGACCCTCTCTTACTCCGATTGCCAGCAGCTTCGGCCTCTTGCTCCAAGAAATTAGACCATAATTCTGCCAGAGTCTCTTTCCCACCGGCGGCGTTGTTGCCATTCTCCATGTAGTCGCTCATGAGAGAGGGTGTGCTCGGCGTTCGATGTACGTAGAAACTCGGTACTTTGAGTGCAGTGGTGATATTGCTCATTGTAGTTGATGTGCCGGGACGACTGAGTCCGGCTTGTTCTCTTTGGTCTGTAGAAGTTAGCATCGATGTATGGACGAGGAGAAGAGAGATATACCATCGTCCCATTGTAGAAGAGCTGCTATAAGCTGCAAGATCTGAAACTTCTTTGGATCGGACCGATCAAGAGCCAGGAAGTGTAACAGATGGTTTGTCACGACGTGTCTGAATAAGTCAGTATTTTTTCTCCTCTCCATTATACGATAGATTGGCATACCGATCAACATTGTCCTCCGGTTTGCCTCTCTTCAAGAATCGCAATGCCTTGGTCAAATGGTCATTCAGCGTAACAGCTTCATGTCGCAGTTTGCCAATGAGGAGATTCTTCTCCTTGACCTCTTTCTCAAACGGTAAAAGTCGATCCAGTTCTGTCTGTGCCTGTTTGAGGTTTGTGTTGGCTTCTTCTGCTCGCTTCTCGACTTGCTGGAGTTTCTCTTTAAGCTCTTCGAGCTGAGCATCGGAGCTTTGCACGAGTTCACGCAGTTCTTGTTTTCGTGCTGGTCCATATCAGCATATTTGTAACCAAGTAACCTCAGAGAGAAACATACCGTCCTGAATCTCCTGCAATGCCCGCTGCAATCCGTCAATCGTGTTGGACTGCGTATGATTATCCGACACAGCACTGTTATACTCATCACGAAGACTCGAGAGCTGCTCTTCCAAATCATTAACCTTCTCTGCAAGGCCCTCCCGGATCGATCTCTCTTCCATCGCCAGCACCTCCCAATTATGCATTGCCTGCTTGGCTTCTTCGAATTCGGCCCGAATATACGACTCTTGTTCAATCAGCTCCTCTTTCTCTTGCTGCCAATTCTGCTGTGACAAGGTGGCCCTGTTACGCAGGTTCGACAATTCGTTGGAATGCTCTCGGGCGTCTTTCTCCAAGTCTGCGATCTTAGTCAATTTCTCGCTCACTTCGACTTTCAGGGCCGAGTTTTGGTCTTCCAATTCTTCTAAGCGAGACCGAGCCTGAGAAAGTTCTTCCTGCAAAGTTGTCAGCTACCCTTCATGGAGCACTTGTATGAGCTGGCGTACAGCATCCTCCTTCAACCTCTCCCCTAACTGCGACTTGATCGTATTGACTCGCTCCAAAAGCTTCTGAAACTGCGTCTCGGCCTGCGTTTTCTTATCCTCGGACTCGTTCAACTTCTGCTGCAACGCTTCCATTTCTTCCTCGTGTTTGTGTTGGATTTGTTCCAGCGATTTGCGGAGTTCGGTCACTTCGGCGCG
This sequence comes from Talaromyces thailandensis, assembly GCA_019828575.1. Classification (NCBI taxonomy): domain Eukaryota; kingdom Fungi; phylum Ascomycota; class Eurotiomycetes; order Eurotiales; family Trichocomaceae; genus Talaromyces; species Talaromyces thailandensis. Next base: position 224,805 of record JACVQZ010000164.1, read on the forward strand.
GAGAGAGTCTCGGTCTCGTACGAGGTCGTCGAATTTACTGCTGTCTTCCGAGTCCGCTGGTTTGGTGGTCATCTTCGGTTCAGGTTCGGTGGCACTCCCATCATCATTGTCTTCGTCGAGTTCCTGCTTCCCCGTGGCAGGGACTGCGGTGGCTTTGCTTTCACCGTTGACATCCGGGGCATGGATCTATGAATGATCATCGGTTAGCGAACATGAGCGAATGCATTAACAGAGTTGAATACCTCTCCCCCCTCCGGCTCATCCTTCATTGTTTCCTCGACAGCATCGTTCTGCGTCTCGGTCTCCGCGGCCTTGCTACTGTCGGCATTCTGCTTGTTGGCTTGGTTCTTCTTCTTGTTCTTCTTGGACTTTGCGCCTGCAATTGTTAGTGCAAATTTCGTGTATGAGCAATGCAGAATAACTAACTTGAAGCCTGCTTATCCGGCGACATGGTGCCTGTCTGTTGGTTGGCAGGTTGTTAGGTTGTTGCAGTTGTCGAGATTGTTGTGGTATACGTAACTGTCGACGTAGGAGTGAGTATATTTAGTGTTGGTTACGCAGTCAATGCGGGCCGCCGGCAGGTGCGTGCCAATAGCGGAGCTCCAAAGTATAGGATACTATGTATGTACTATGTAGACATTCAACACATCATATTTATTCTTGATTCGACGAGTCATATCTCATGAGTCTTTTCATTGAGGTGGTAATAAAGCATCACATGAAATCATCCAAGAAATCCTCCCCCCGCTCCTGATTGTTACTCTGCATCATATTCTCCTCACTAAACAGATCATCATAAGCATGCTCCTTTTGCCATTTCAACTGCTCCCTCTCCTGCCTCTCCTTCTTCTCCGCTAGTTTCTTATCTTCTCTCGCCCGTCGCTCTTCCTTGCGCTGCTTCTTGAGGATCTCTTCCTTTTCAGCCTGTAAATCCGGGAATTTCTCGACGCGGGTCTTATTGAGCCGGTTGACGATCGCGTTCTGGCGCACGGCGACAAATACTTTCTTCACTTGTTTGGGGTTGTGGAAGGAGACTTGGCCCGTGGCCATAGAGGCGTTTTTCATAAGGTTTGCCCACGGCGTGTAGATGACTGTGATGCTATCCTTTTTGTTTCCTGTCCACCCTTTCAGTCAGTGGCTTTCCTTCGGGGTTGTGCTGGGTTCGGCATACCCTCGATAGAATTGGCCTTGGTCAACTGCGCGCAGTCCTCCAGGACTTCCTTGGGTATATTCTCCCATGTCTCGCCTTCCCTTAATCGTAGGTATACGTGCGCACTGGATAGGTTGTCGACGTGGAACTAGCAGCCTGTCAGGCCTCTCTCTCTCTTTTTTTTGGTATACATTGGCGGGAAGGGGAATGAATCACGAACCCTGACATCATGCAATCAGTATATACCGTTCGATGCTGTATATAATCGAGAGATAAAAGGTGGATTACCAGACGTCTGATTCTAGGCCGTGCTTTATAAGTTCCTCATCTAGAGAATCTTACGTTAGACTTGGTACGAGGCTTGTTAGGTGTGGAGGGGCTCACTTTCAAACTTGTCCTTGCCGACGTAGATGGTCGCAGAGGGAGAGACGACGTTGGAGACGAAGTAGTAGACCATTTTCAGATTTCAACAGACAAGAGAAACGTATTGCAAGTGTATACTGGCGAGGCTCGAAGCGTACAAATTTAGAGATCAGGTGGGGCGGCACTATTATCGGGATCTCGCCAATCACAGCGGCCATTCTGGACTTCTTTCTCACTTTACATTCTTCGTTCCAACTTCCAAGGACGTACTCCGTATTGTTTTGATAAAAATAACATTCGAAGATTAACGCCAACAATCTATGTACGGTCTATTACTAACAAGAGACGACCAAGACCGGCCTCTCATACAACATTTTATAGATATTTGTTCTATAGGTATAATACAAACAGCCTCCAATAAAGTCAATCTATTTGTTGACAGGCGAGTCGGGACTCATGCCAGGATCTTTCTTGCCTATGCTTGTAAGATCGCCCTGGAGAATATCGGCGGGGGAGTCTGTGAAGTTGTTAGTCTGAGTGTATGACAGTGTAAAGGGGAGAAATACCAGTACTGGCTGAGCTAGCCTTGCCCTCAATCATAATACGAGACTTTCCTTCCTCAACTTCCTTCCTCGTAATGTTGACACGGCTCTGAGGAAGACCCATGGAGGTCAAGAACTGAACGGTGTCCTTCCACTCAAGGTTCTTCCGCTTCTCGTCCCACTTCAACTCCTCGGCCATCAAGTCAATGACGCTGGGGAGTGCCTCAAGGGCAGCTTGGGCGTTCAAGAAAGCAAGACGGGTTCGGCGGGCCAAAACATCAACTGCGGTCTGAGCATACTCGTGTCTCACGGCATAGCGGATTTCTCCGTCAATGAAGGGATACAGAGTGGACACACGTGTTCCGCGAAGAGGGAAACGAGCATTTGTAGGAGCAGCAAGAGCGGCGACTTGCCAGGCGCGGTCACCATAAGAGGTTGTCAAGTGCTTGGCAACATCTGTCTCGATACCGAAGTGCTGAATGAGGTTGATGAAGAGAGTCTTGGAGTATCCGTGGGCACCAATCAGGCGGACCTGGTGGGTTTGGCAGGAGCCGTCGAGGTTGAAGTTGTCCGTCTTGAGCCCCGTACCACTGACGTCGGGAATATTCTCCACCTTGCGAGGCTGCAGAGCGAATGCCTTGATGGCCTCATCGACAGCCTCCTCGGCCATCTGTCGGTAGGTTGTCCACTTTCCGCCGGCGCAAGTCAAGAGACCAGATGCGGAGATGGTGATCAAATGGTTTCGCACGAGAGATTCTGTGTTCTTGGCCTTGGGGTCTCGGACGAGTGGTCGGATTCCGGACCATGCCGCAAGAACATCCTCTCGTCGCACATTGATATCCGGGGCGAGATATCCGCTGATCTCGCTCAAGATCCAGTCAATATCCTCCTCGTCAGGTTGAGGATGAGCAGTGATCTGAGTGGCTCGGTCAGTTGTTCCAGCAATGGTGTTTCCTTGCCAGGGTAAGAAGAAAATCACACGACCGTCTGAAGTCGAGGGGTCAATCAGACCCATGTTCGAGGGACTGTAGTAACCGGGCAGAATGACGTGGACACCAGAGCTGGGGGCGACGATTTCCTTGGTTTCGGGCTCATCCATCTTGCGAATGGAGTCAGAGAAAGGACCGGTGGCATTGATGATACCCTTGGCGCGGATTTGGAACACTTTGGCCCCTTGGCCGTTCTTTTCGGCCACGAGATCCTTGACGAAGGCACCGTTGAGTTTTCCAGATGCGTCCTTGGTCAAGCCGGTCACTTCCAAGTGATTGACGACCGTGCTGCCGTACAAGGCGGCGGTCATTGCTAGAGAAACGTTCATGCGCGAGTCATTGTGCGCACCGTCTGTGTATATATTGGTATCAAGTAGGTTTCATTAGAAGGACCGGATAGCCTACCGTAATAAACAACAGCACCAAACAAGTCCTCTTTCTTCAGCATAGGAAATGCGTCTAGAGCTTTGCTGTGTGTAAGGAAGTAGGAGCTCTCAATTCCCTCGGATCCAGCCAAAAAGTCGTAGGCCTTGCAACCCATATAGAAGTATGGAGCTTGCCACCACTTCTGCACGGGGACCATAATTGGCAGCCACGAAGACAAATGAGGAGCGGTTTTCAAGAAATATTTACGCTCACGGAGCGCTTCCTTGACGAGCGAGTACCTGAATGATAGCAGAAGATGACCTCGTCAGCTACATCTTTCAATTGAAAGTATTGGTGATATTCGTTTCTTTTTTTCCTGTTTTCGATTTCTTCGGGGTAGTTTTGAGACGGTGTTATGATGTAGAAGCATACTGGGCATAATCCAATTCCCAAACGGCCTTTTCCAAATAACGAACACCGCCGTGCACCAGCTTGGTGCTCTTACTACTAGTTCCTGCACTGAAATCATCTCTCTCGACCACAGCGACCCTCAAACCTCGAGTGGCAGCATCGAGCGCGATACCGGAACCGGTCGCACCTCCTCCGATGACGAGCAAGTCGTAGGGCTCTTCCTGAACCGCGCTCCGTTGCAATGCGGCGATCTGCTCTTCACGCGATTTGATGCGCGGGAAACTTGGGGGCACGAGCTTTCCTGAGCGATAGCCGGGCGGCGGCACAACAGCGGGCTCTGAACCGGGGATGTTTCGTGGGCGATATGCGACGTAGAGAAGTCCAGCGCCGGTGGCTAGTGCGGCGGAAGTATATAAAAGAGGCCGGACGAAGCGGCGGGAGTGCTGGGCGGCCATTGTTTAGCAGCGTGATGGATGGTGAGTATGACAAAAAGAGAGGGGAGAGGGGAGAGGGGAGAGAAGAGAGAAGAGGAAATTCTTCCTGACGGAGAAATTGCCGAACGACACAAGGGAGCCTCTGGAGACAAGATGACTGGGGGAGGAGAGAGCGAGAAGGAGCGAGCCAACTTGGATGAATTAAAAAAAAAGTGGATGAGAAGAACTATGACGTGTTGATCCACGAGCGGCCGAACTCCGTTTTTCAGCCAGAGAGCAGAGATGTATGTATATATATATATATATATATATATATATATATATTCAACAATGTCTGCTGAGAGAATTATATGCAGAGATCAGAATGTCAATTGGCAGAAATGATAGAACAGATTGAAGATGAGTCAATGGGAACAGACGGACAGCCTCTCCGTGCTAGCATGGCTAGGTATATACTATATAGTATATAGTACATACTACATACATAGATAGTTCTTCTACGGAGTGCGCACTCCACCTATGGCACAGTCAGCTGCCAGCTGCGCCTTTGCACAGTCACCTGTACTGGTCCTCTCGGGTCAGTCTGATCGAGCAATTCGCGTCGGCCATCTTGACCACATACCACATACCACATAGTAAATTCACTCGTGCTCGAAAAAAATACTTTGTTCTGGCAGAGTGTCGGACACAATTCTCCCACCAATCACGGGCGGCAGCCGGTCGGCATGCCAGATTCAGTATTCCATGTATTCCCCTTCTCTTATATTCTATATATATATGTATATATATGTATATATATATATATAATATATATATGATCCTCTCTGAATAGTCACTTTTTATGGAATAGTTCACGTCAAGATCAAATGATCTAGATTGCTTCCATTCACTGCTTTCAGTCCGACCGGGCCAAAAGTGCCATCATCTGACCGTCAGAATCTGATATGATACCCATATTTCTCGATCTTGCTTTACCCACTGTGGAGTAGGGAGAGTCACAGTCAGACAGAATCAGACTTGGTACCTTGGGCTCCGCTTGAAAATCTGGCCCAGACTTGTGCCACTCCCCAGTCCCTGGACGGTTATTGATCGATTGCCGATGGATACGATACATACAAGGACAAGGTAGGTACACTGGTACAGAGATGAGCGAGTGGGTGAGTGAGTGAGTGATCATATATATTTGTAGTATATGATGCTGTACTAACTAAGTTACAGAACTCCTCCTTTTCATCAAAAGCAATCACGATCATCAAGAAAAGGGCGACGCTCCCATGCCGATCAAGTGGAGCAGATTGTCCTCTTTCGGCCCGAGATTGCGCAAATGATGTCGGAGATGTGAGGACTCGGCATGTCTGATACAACAGCTACCACTGTACCGTACTCCAAGCACAAGAACGAGTCAGTCCAAGTTCCAAGGCGAACTACTCCATAGGATTGCCCGCCCCATGCAGTTCAAACTGACCAAACAATGCAAAGACAAACGCCATGCCATAACCCTAATCCTGAATTCCGATCCCAAGCACCGAGAAATGAACTGCCATGGAAATCCGTCACTGCTTACCGGAATGCCCATGGAGTAGTCTGATGAGATGTGATATGATGTGATATTACAGTCGTGCTCCGCCCATGCGCCGATTAATGTTTCATGATGAAACCGTCGAAGAAAATAACTGCAAACGGGATATTCGTGACACGTCTGATGTGACAGATTCTTGAAACGCCGTTAAGGTAAAGTGAACTCAGATGCCGAAGTGAGGATATTTTTCCGTTGTCATTGATGAAGAGAGCCAGAGGAGGAGATGGATCAAGTGATGATCAAGGATCACGAGTTCGTTAAGCGTCTCTTCCAGTCTCGCACTTGGTCGAAGCTCTTGGAGTAGTCTTGCAGTTCATGTCGCACTTGATTCGACAGGGCGGTCGAAGGAGACAGGATACTCGTGAGTGACGACAGCGAGGTCTGAGACGAAGTCGATGTCAAGCTCGATGATTGTTCATTCGAGGTGGTAGAGGAGAAGGAAGGAGAGGAGCGTTTGCCGATAGGATGTCGGCTGACAGTACTGCTTCTAGACTGTGTGGACGAGACGGAACTCGCGTTGGGTTGTAGGGTCGACTTGGAAGAGAGGTAGACGGGATAACTCGAGAGGGAAGAATCGGATGCATTCTGATCCAAGTCGGCCAGTCGACAACTCTGGGAGCAATAAGGCCCTGCTCCCGAGGTCTGTTGGTCACAGACCAGGCAAAAGTCGAGAGACCAGTCGGCAGACATCTTTGTTGGTAAGGCTTGGTATGGCTGATGATTTAATGCGGAATATCTTGGAGAGAAGTGGCCAGCTTTATACTTGGGGAAGTCAAGGCTTTCACATTCACCTATCCTAAATACCGTATACGATCAAAAGGCTGTATCATGTCTGCCTGGTCGTAGCTACCGGTTAGGACGAGACACGACTCATCCGATAGCAAGGCTGGTATACCAGAGCCAGGCGTGTCTGAGAGCAAAAGCCAGAAGAGAAGAGAAGAGAAGAGAAGAGAAGTAGAGAACTTCAAGTCATCACAAGTATTTAAGCGTGCTCAACTTGAAGTCAGTCTGAGCTGCTCGCAACAAGTCAAGAGAAGTGGCAAGGATCGTGGATATATAATCGGCTTGTCGAGCGAGCAAACAGCAGAGGGGGTCATCCCCAAGTTCCCCACAACAACAGATGATTAGACGCATTAGACACATACTAGCTCGTCAGACTTGGCTGGATTGAGCAATGATCACGATAACGCCATGACCTCCACGAACTGACTGAGCATGCTGCTAGTACGTACTGTCGCAGGCTAAGGAACTCACCTGCAGATACTTTACCCCGTCACGGCGTTACAGCGTTTACCCTGCAGTACGCAGCGTTTTGCGTGGGTGAGCACATTGTTTTACTAGCGCATACGCGTAACGGACACGCAGTGGAATGTCATCTGATTGATCGAGATGAATGGCATCATAAAAGAGGAATATGTGGCAGCAAATGGTACCTTATTGTCTGATCGATAATCAAGCAGCCGTATACTATGTATGAATTAGATTCTTTCAGCTTCACACCCAAGACGACAGCGACAGTTAGTACATACTACATAGTATATACATAGTATATACATAGTATATAGTCTACTTGAGACTTAAGAGTATGGCGGTGCTTCGTCCTCCGGCTTGCCCTGATTGGCCAGTCTCCTATGGTACCTCATTTCATGGTCGACTGCATCAAGCATGCATACTAAGTACGTACCTGTACAGTACTCCGTATGGGCATTACTATGTAGTATGTATAATAACTCGGATAATGGCTGAACACGCACTAAGCGCTGTTCCTGGACTGGCCAGCGACAACCACGCCACGGACTGACCGGTCCACGTACGTCAAGAATACGATTGCGGAGTATGTATGCTATGGACATGAATGAATGAATGAATGAATGAATTGTCAAAAACACTGGACAGTGGAGGTCAGCCTAGGACGCTTCGAGGCTAGGAGATGGTCGATGCTGAAACCAATGCCCATTCCATTGATGATTCAGTAAATAAATTATTAACTAAATAGTAAAATGAGGGGAAGCTGTGCTACTTGGTCTAGTGTGGCTGTCGGGGTAGGGTACTTTACTACTTACTGATTGTGTACATGGTCATACACAGGGTAAGTACTCTGACTGCATGTAGGTATGTACATGTACACAGTCTGAATATTCCGCCGAAACAGGTGGAATAGAGTTGGCATGTCGTAACATAACTCCTAAGTTACGTACAGAGTAAACATTCTTGAATTTCTGGCGGGCTCGGGCGCTTAAGCAAAAAGATATTATTAATATTATTATAACGTTAATAGTTAATATTATTTTATTAGTTAATATTCGCAGTCCGTGACCCTCCCCCCGGATGTGGCTAGCCTGGCCCTCTGATTGGCCCGTGTCCCTGCCTCCGTTTATCTCGTACGTTGAGCACCAGCAGCAGATCAAAGAATTGACAAGACAAGGATCCTACGTCGCTGCGTTGATCCATGCTGCAGAAGCCTATCTGAATCAACACACCATCATTCTCTAGTCTCCCCAACTGATTGACTAGCTATAGCCTATTAGTATTAGGTATATTTGACTAGTCATGTAGCTACCGGGTCTGAGATCATGCACCACATCATAGTCGCTGTGCTCAGTAGTATGAGCAAGATAGCTTATCTTTGGCGATCAGTGCTGCTCGACACTTGCCATCATCACTTCTCGCGAAGAGACTGCCTATCACCGCGTCCCACATCTATCCGAAGCTATTCTCATTGCCTGTTTTGAAGCCTGATGATAACAGCGTTGTAGTTCCTGCGGATCTAACCATCATATCTCGCGGGTCAACGCTTGCATCGTGGTTCGTGATAGGAGCGATAATGGTCAAGTATCGTGGACAATTGCGTTGCGTTGTGGGTGTCGACTTTATACGTGGCACGAACTTCAGTGTTTTATGCTTCGTCTAGAATTTAAGACGGCCCGTCAACCTTCGATTCGAACCCACTACAACACGTGTTTTGTCTGGACTTGTGCATAGTCGACATCCTGAATATCTGTCTGTCGCTTCAAAGTGCTTATCAAATAGGCGGGTTGGTCAAGCATCCGACAGCGTGTCAATCGTCGCAGTAGGTATCCGCACGAGTGTAGCTGGACGATTCTCGGCGGTCGCAAGCCCTTCAACGCTGGTCGCTGTTTTTTCTGCTCAGAATCATCAGCATCTGCAACAAACCCGAACACAGTAAAAGCCGACTGAGAGGGAAGCTCATACTGGTCGCCATATTAATCGCCTGCAAAACGCTCTGCCAATTTGCCAAAACACAGGCAATCGCTACGGAGATGTGTCAGTACCAGACCGCGCGACGATGAACACCAGATTATCGACGTACATTCCGTGCCGTCCTTCAAGGTAGCCAATTTTGCCTCAAGAGCTTGCATCTGCGAGGCGAGGACATTGCTCAAATCACGTAGTTGGGTGAGATTCTCCAGTTCGGCTTTTTTTGCTTCGATCCGCATGGTCAACGCCATGGCCTGCTGGGACGTCGTTGGGTAGGCATTGCTCTGGCGGAGAGATGCGTTGATCGTGGGATGTGCCATTTTTTTAGTCTCGCGTGATTGCGACCGAATCGATAGATGAAAATAAACAGTCACCGAGTATTATGGGTGAAGAGAAGCGATCAAGTCGTGGTCGTGTGTGTAGAAGCCTCGAAGCTGCCTCTCTCAGCAGGTGGGGTCGCGCTCATAGCGAAGCTAAACCATGTCCGGACAAACATCAACAAGCAACCCAAACAAGCGGTAAAACATCATTCTTCAACTCAACCAACGACAACCGCCATCGTCTCTTTCGATCAATATCGACTCGCCAATTACTGATACGCCGACTACGACGGAGCAGGCACTGTATGATACGAGGTTATCATTAAATCTGGAGTGATTACGGCAGCTATCGGCTCAAGGCCATTGAGCCTGAGAGACAGGGAAAAGATCTTTCGACTGCGACATGGCGCGTTTGAACGAGATACCTGGACCAGCAGAGTCTGTAGAGGCTCGTAAGTGATGATGTATCTATCTATCGACTAAATCGAACACAGTTCTGACACAAACTCGAATCTTAGTCAAAAGACGTTTCGTGCGTCAGAACCGTGAAATCGCCCGAGTAAACTCACTTCAGTCGCTACGCATCCAAGGTCTCGAAGCCGAACTCTCTCATCTTCTCAAAGAAAACGCCGCACTTAAGGAGCAAGTCATTTCATTAACGCACGATGCCGAAAAGTATGCCGCCGGTCGAGCTTTCCACAAAGAAATTCACCAATGCAAGGATAAATTGGCAGCCAAAGTATCCGAACTAAACAACCTGGTCAGCGATTTGGGCTTGATCCCTGAAAGCTTTATGAAAAAGACTGCGCATCTTGAAGCGGAGGGCGAAACTCAACGCTCAGCTGATCCCAATCGGAAACCAATAACATGGAACGACAATGGTGACAGACTACCGACTATCATGGAAGACAAATATTTTCCAAGACGGACTCTCGAGTAAGGATGATCAACGATGCCCATTGGAAGCTTCTCAGCGCTAATCTGTATGTAGTTCCCAGGAACTCACAGAATCACAGGACATAGATTCTCCAAGCATAGGGTCGCCTCCCGTCGCACATTTCGATATAAACCAGAGCCCACTTTCGCGACGACGACACGATGACTTCTTTGATACCGATGAGGCTATTCTACCAGATGTGGGAGAAGATGATCACAGCCCTGCAGAGTCTGCAGGCAACGGAAACGAGGTGCTGCCGTCTGAGGAACAACCAGTCTCACCATCTAAATCTGCGTCACCTCCTGCGGCGTCCGGCTCGAAGAGAAAGTTTAGCGCAACGGAAGACGAGATCACATTTTCGCCGCTGCCCGTGACAAATGCTGGCCTAATTGACGACGATTTTCAATTTACGCGTGCAGTCGAATTGCGACCTGATCGGCCGAGTGTGGTAGTTGAAATTGTGAACGAACCTGTGGTACAAGCAAATAGACAACCTCCAAAGAAAGCGCCTGCTGCTAAACGGAGAGTGCTGGAGCCGAGTACGCTGAGCCGATTGCACATTTGATATCTAAATCATGACACTGACGAGACCTTTACAGAAACCACAAACATGGCATCTTCAACGAAGAAACAGACCAAGGAGACAGCCCAGCAGGCTGAAGGCAAGCCAGAGAAACCGATAAACAAACAAGGAAGCGATGAGAATTCGCGCAGAGCAGAACCGAAGAAGAGTTCACAGCTTCAACCCGATAACGCGAAGAAGCCGAAGCGAGCACCCGCAGCTATTATACACGAGGATGAGCCCGTGAAACCGCTCATGTCGACCATACCAGGGCCTCAGGAAAGCGGACGCATTCAGCAGAAATCATTCAACGCCGATGAACCAGCAGTGACAGACTCGATGCCCCTTCCCGGTCTTGGCTCGCGTCCATCCAGGCGCGCAAGAGGCGCAGTCAGCTACGCAGAGCCGAATCTACGTGACAAAATGCGAAGGGCTACGAACGAACTTGTGGATGCAGTGATGATCGCAGGTGGCCGACGTGCTTCGTCTACTGTTACAGGCACGCCTGGTCGAGAGCACGATTACGACGCTTCGACTTTGAACAACATCTCTGAGGAGCATGAGCCGTCTACCGACAGTAATATTGCGACTACCACGACACAAGCGCTTACAGATTTACCAAAGCACATGGTTACAGAGCGAAAACGAAGGACGTTGTCTGCAAGCACCAATGATATTATACGACTTGATAGTTTGAAGTCTTGCTCAGCTTCGAAGCAGACTGGTCCAGTCGATGACTCAAGCGCCATCTTGAGCCCTTCGGCCGAAAAAAGCGTGTCTATCAATAACACGCGACGACGGTCAGCAAATCCTACTGCGCAATCCCGCCGACACTCCTCCAACCCTGTAGTTTTGGACCGCGAAAAGACTAGTCTAGACGATGAAATATCGGGGTATGACAGCGAATTTCAAGACGATAGTTTGGAGGATTCCCAGTCAAGCGTCAAAGATATCGGCACAACGACAGCCAAATCAGCACGGACTCTCACGGAGGAGAGTAGCATTTTGCAAGCCAAGCGCGGCCAGCGTGTCTCGACGAGAAGGCGGAGTATGATGGTTTGAAGTTTCGAAAAATTTTTGACAGCGTTCTCGAGTGTCGGTGTGTTATTTTTGCAAGGCGTCGGAGTTGTATGAGACAGGAGTAAGAGGGTTCGGTTTCAAAGATATACCCGTCAGTTGTTGTGTCTTTCGTCGTTCTCGTTCAGTTAGATATTCATATCTCATGGCTAGAAAATCTGTAGTTCATAATGACAATGCAATGATCATCGCTGTATTCTCTTCCCTTCGCCATCACCTTCACTAGTCGGCTTTGGGCTCTTGCGGATGTCTACGCTCGTTCTTGGGCTGCCGCTCATAAGCATTCGGACTCGGCCTCTTCTTCCTCAGCTTCTTGATTCCATGATCGTGATCGTGCTTATGGTCATGTCCATCGTGATCACATCCTTCCCGTCGAGCAGGTCTCCGCCTAGCACGCATATCATGATCGTCATCAGTATCCGAGTCATCTGAGCTAGACGACGACTCGGACTCGGAACTACTCTCGTCCATGGCTCGAGGTCTATGATATATGCAGCATACTAAACCAATAAGAAACATATCAGTAAGTTAGATCTTGAATTCAGATGGCAGATTTCGAAGCGGAATGACCTTTTGAACTCTTCTTTCCCATCCCTTCATTATTAATCACATTCTCATCCCACCTCACGCGACGAGACGCAGATCCTTCTCCTGCTTCTTGTTCCGGTGTCTCTGTACGCGCACCGTCGCCAACAGTCACGACATGGCTTTGACTTTCACCTCGCAAGCGCAGAGTGCGCGGAAAGCTGGTTGCGTTTATTGCCGACTCGGAGTCTGACGTCGTGGTAGATGTTGTTGCGCCGGTGTTCAGCTGTCGTGGCCGCTGTTGTCGTTGCATCGTCGGTCAATGTGAATCTTGTCTATTGTACAGAGTGCAAAGAGGAATGAAAAATTGCTGCAGAAAGTAAGTATTCCAAGTCAATCGAGAATGCAAAGGTGACTGACGATGGCGAGATGGCAAGCCTAATTGAAAATATAGGTGGGGCTGTCGAGAATCTCCGCAGATCATGCCTTACGTCAATCTACTGGAGATTGCTACGCGACCACAAGGACAACCATTATCCTCAGCAATATCATTATTTTATTTCACCTTTAGACTGACTAGGGCTAATGCTAGATTTACTCCTTTCTTCCTCCTGAAAAAAATGGCTATCAAACACCGATCCGGGCCTTTTGAGCCCCAGCAAGCGCATCCTCCTGAATATGCATACTCCAGATCATGTATACCGGATATGCCTTTTGATACATCAACAGTCAAAAAGTTTCTAGCAAAGAAATGGCTGAGTCACGGGTATATACCTGAGACTTTGCGCCGTTTCCCAAGCTCGTGAAGCGAAGTGGCATTTGCTTTGCTTCCAAATCTCCCCACCGGGTTTCATAAGACCACACGGGTAATCCATCGTACTACAGATCATCGTCCTGATCCATGTCAGCTGGTTTGAGTAAGCCGCCGACCTTCATTGCACGATCTCTTTCGGCAGCCTTGGCATCCTGTAACGCTTGCTCTCGTTCCTCGGCATAAAGTTCGGCGTTGTCTCCCGCGAACTCCTTGAGAGAGATCAGAAAGTCTCGCAGATGTGTCTTGAATTTGGTGAAGTCGTCGTTGTACGCGAACAATCCGATGACAAAATTCTTGATTTGAATTCTAGACACGACATGTCAGTAAACGAGAGAAGAGAGAAACAAAGTGATTGGCTTACTCTTGAAGATTCTTGAAAGCGGATTGAAGAAGGCTGGCAACGTATTCTTGTAGGAAATCCTTGTTTGAAGTGCCGGCTGGTGCTTGTTCTGGAGAGTAGATAGGCTCTTGGATCTTGCCGGACTCAACAAAGTAGAACATGCGAGACAAAAGCATTGCTTGCGATTTGAAACCTATGATCATGTTAGTATAACAACTCAAGGCCTGGCATGCATGCCAGCTATCAACTTACCGGCTTTGTGATCAGTGTCAGTCAGGACAAAGAAAACATCTTGTAAAATAGCAAGGTAGAATTGACGGAAGAAGATGCTCGACGTCTGTATATCTGTCTCTGCCATATTATTCATGAGTTCAAGACACATAGTCAATCCTGTGTTTTCGACCTCGCGGTTGTCGTGCTTGCTTGCCCACATGCAGGAGTCGATAACGAACTTGAATTGATTGCCGTCCAACTTCAACAAGGCAGGGAAACAATACAAGTTGATGGCCTGTAGCAGCTTGAAGAATTGAACACGGTGTTCCGGATACTCATGAAAGTCCTTGTTAATCATCTCAAGAGTGCACTCAAAGACGCTCTCCATGATAACCGGCACCTTGTCATCCATAAGATTCTAAAAGCAATGTCAGTATCAATAGCACAAGGTATAGCGACTGGTATTCTAACCGAGAATCGCGAAGTTCTTGGGGTCCAACGTACATGAAGCTTGTGGATAATCGTTGTCATAACATTCAAAACCTCTGCTTCTCGCGCATCGGGGACATTTCGGTTATAGTCTAGCAGAACAGCTTCGAGCAATGGAGGAACCATATTCTGATTAACCATCTCCAAGTCGTCTGCCTTTTGGACATATGTGTCAATGAGCTTAAGAATTTCTTTCTTGATGGTGCGCAATCCTCGCACACGAGGGGTTTTCGTCGCAATGGTTCCTGAGAGCAATAAGTAAAAGCTAGGAGAATGCACGTGGACGAACTTACCATCACTAGCAACAGCGTCGGAGATGAGTTGGCTAGAAGCGCGATACATATTGAGCATATCGTGGTAAATGCGGCCGATTTGAGGATAAAAGTAGGTGCCAATTGAAGAGCAGGCTGCAACATTGGTCTTCATGATGTTCCCAACGACCTTTATAGTTTCGGAGTCCTGCAATATTGAAGGGTCTTGGTTGGCTTGGGCGATGATGGCGTCCCATGCAGAGTTTGGCAGTGCCATTAAACTCTCTATCAATCGATCCTGAAGGCCTTTTTGGCCCTGAGCCGAAATCATGTAACCACAAGCTTCATAGAAGGTATGGATTTGCTGTGGTGAAAGGTCGCAGGTGATTTTTCGCATATTGCGAACTATCTCTTCAATAAAGGGCTCAGTCTCTCCAGGCTGAAGAGCGACGAAATGACGTTTGCATTTATTGGCGATCTTGATGAACGTATCACAAGCCATGTCCTGAACACCTAGTAGCAGTTAGTCGAATATTCAGAAATGGGGTTATATCATGACAAACCTTCGTGTGTTTCGTGCATGAACTCAAAAAGCTTGTTCACGACAGTCTTCAGGAATTTCCAATGAGCCTTCAAGAACCTTGGATATTGACCAACAATATACATGATATTACTGGCAACGACTGCCTTGTTGTCCTTTCCACGCTTCTGTTCAGTGAGACCCAGAAGGTCCTTGATCACAGTGACCAGGAAACGTTTTTCTGTCTCCTCGTTCATGGCGCCAGAAATTGAACCAATGGCCCAACACAAAGTATTGCAATTGGCCCAGGACCACTCAGTACCATCGACCTGTTTAGCGAGTTTATCGGCCATGATGGTCTCTGTGTCGACAACGTCAAGATGAGTGAGATAGACCAAGCATTCCCTTGTCGTTTTGTAGAGTTGAATGGTGTCACTTTCCTTGACAAACTCACGAACGATTTCTCCTTCGTCGTTTTCCACAATAAGAACCTCTTCCGGCCGTACCATTTTCTCGATCATAACAGTTCGGAGGCTCGACAGAACTTCTTGGTACTTGTGCTTGCGCAAAGGATAATTTGCGAGTGTGCTGGGGTGTGGTGCACCTCCGTTCGACAAACCACTGACACCCATGCTTACTAGCGGATTGATATCGGTAATCGGAAGCTGTTGCATCTCTTCGTATAATTCTTGCACGAGTTTGGTCCAGTACTCTAAGCAGATCTTGAATATTTCGCGATCGTCAATCTGGCTGATTCGAATGAGGTAGAAGTGTGCGTGAGTGAGATAGTCCAGATTGGGCAATTTTTCAATGAGCTATTCAAAGCAGTTAGATGATTTTGAGTCATCAATATCCAAAAAAAAAGACTTACATTAAGATGTACGCTGAAGAAGTTGCAGAGAAACAGCGCTAAGTTCAGAACGAACTCTTGATCTCTGGAATTGCTGTTCATGTAAGTGCTCTTCAGATCCAAGGATAGCGGGATGATTTTGGCCACACGTGTGAGAGTCTCGGTGAACATGACCACCAGTTTCTCGTCGTACGAGTACTGAGGACCGATTTGAAGGCCGCCGATTTCCGTCAAACACTTCAGTGTCACATTACGAGTTTCCGGCGCATCGAGGAATCTTTCAAGAAGGGTGTTGATGATAGGTGTCTCGAAAATATAGCCGAGAGGAATCCAGTTGAGAAACCGGAGTAGCGTTTCCAGAGTTGCTTTGATCAGGGCAGGCTGATTCGCGGTGTTCAGAACCTCGGAACATAACTGGAATATAGATGAGAACTCCTGCGTCATCGTCGTTTTGAGATTCTTGGCCTTGGTAGATGTCATTTGATCCTGCGAGTAGTCGAAAACCTCCTCCGACAACAACCGAAGAATAGCCATGTTGTTTTCACAAATAGAAAGGCTGGTATGACACGAGGAAATGATTTCATTGATGAATGTCGGCCAGTTATGAGGCCACTCTTGCTTCAATATCGAGACGAGGACGAGGTTCAGCTTGTTGAGAAATGCGCGTTCGCTTTTGAGTTTCTCTTCCGATTTCGAGTGCTCGATGATCAGATTGACGACGAAGTTGCGGATTCCTGTATTTAAGTGTCAACTATGTGCACTGCTGGAATCTTCGGCTATAGCTCATCTTACCTTGACACTGATCTCGTGGTAGAACCTTCCATCTTGTCATAATCACCTCGTCTAGAACCTGCAACGCGAGATCTACCATGAAAAGTAAGCCTTTATCCGTATTTTTTGCAACGAGTTTTCGTCAAAGGCAGACTCACATTTTGTTTGAGAGTACGACGACTCCTGTAAGATCTCGCCCACCGATAGCCACGCGTCGGGATTTTGTTTGAACTGTTCGGCCCGTAATATTAGTCGATGCCTGCCTGCGCGTCAAGTGAGGGCTTTTCATCATACCTCGGTCAAAGATTGTTGTGCTTGTTTTTGCTAGGCAAAAAGATAATATCAGCTCTTGCACGCTCATCGATCACTTACTTGGTATCTCCAAATGTATGTAGATGCACCGATTGATGGATACTCACCACATCGCCTTTGCCCTCATAGAAGGCGCGGACAGTGTTGTCCAATTCTTGTACTGAGAAAGACATGCCGCACCAAACTCTGGCGAGATCGCCTTCAGCGTCGCTTCAGACTCTGGATTCGCAATGTAATCGAAGGACAATCTCAAGTCAATGTCGCAAAGAAAAATAAACAAAGCTGGTGGGGTTACTGCAGTAAGATCGATGGAGGAAGAGCCAGAGGGAAGATTGAAGGCGGGGCGGGGCAGAGAAAGATAGCTGCTGGGCGGTCAAACGCGCGAAGGCATCCAGCGATACAAGGAAAATAGTCGAGGGAATCGGCGGAGAGACGAGTGATCAGCCGAGGTGAAGCTCTGACAACTCTCGATACGGAATTTGGCGAGGTCGTAAGCCGTTCAATGAATGGCTGGATGGTGAGTAGATGAAGGGATCAAACTTGTCGTTCTGGGAAGCTTGTTGAGGCAGCGACGGTACGTAACTAAGTCTTGGTTGGAAGGAAGGAAGGCACCGTCATGCTGAGTCAGCATCCATAACAATGGAACAACTAACTAGTTAACTACCTACGTACATACACTATGTAGTTCTTCTGTACATAGTACGGATTACTACGAATCATACTATGTCGATGCTACTTCGAATCTCTATGGCGGCGTGTAATATGCTCACACGGCGTGACGGCGGTTATGTTGGGACGAAAGTACCCCTCTCATTATGTAAGGTCCAGGCAAAGCAAATACTAACCATCACAAACCAAGACATAGCATTCAGCGGCGGTTATGGGAGTCAGGCCCAGGAAAAAACCGCGCTGCGTTTCGGATTTCTGAAGAAACTATGAGGCTTCGGCATTGATTGATCGGTAGCCTAAATGCCAGGAACTCCTCTTTCCAAAAATAGCAGAAATGCATGATTCGCCGGGGCGCTTTAGAGGAGATGCGTAAAATGAAGGAAAGGACGCCGTCTCAGATAGACGCCAACGATGATTAAGAGGTATTGCTTAATATCCGAACCAGCCAATAAAATACACGAACGAGATTCTGAATGTAGTGGGTGAAATTGAATGACGCAGTGGAAATGGTACCGCTGCCAAGTGGCTCTTCTACTTCAGGGCAACGTATGTAACTAACGTATCTTAGTACATACGGAGAATGTAGCACAAGGTGGCTATTCACTGTTGACATGAGAAGTTTAAGAACAAGAAAAGATCGCTTCTTGTGGTTAATTCTTGTGTAGGCGCGCCCTTACGGCGCCAATGGCGAATAAATTGGCGAGGAAAGTGTTTGCAGCGGTTCTGACAAACAGAGCGTGACTAGACATGCATCTGCAGTGTGCTGCTCGCTCACCCGCCCCCACCAATATTCACTCTACTACATAGTACTAGTTACGGAGTACTTACATAGTAACTATGTACGCAGTAGTAAGTTATGGAGGGTAGCCGTCAGCAAGTCAGCGGCAAGCAAATTGACCGTGTCACAGCCGCCGGTGGTCTCTTGCGGCTTTTTAGCTGTGCAGCGGCTCCTGTTCTGACTCCGATGGGAAGCTTCCTGGATAACACGCCCGGGATTCAAGCATTCTTCACGAAAGGCCAGCACTATGAGAATTGAGGTCGATTATTGGTATCGTGGAATTCGGTTTACGTAGTAGGCTCCAAGTACGGACACGGAACAAATCAGAAGGCAGCATAGACGCCACTCCGGGCTGAATGGAAAGATGGATGGTCAGTGAGCATTTAGCGCTGAAGCATACGCTCTGGCGCGCGCGACGCGGCCCAAATTTGCGTGCTGAGGGACAACCAAGTAACGACCAGATTAATTAAGCCAGCTCGACAATAGAATGTATTTCACCAGTCTTACATAGACGACTTTGATATTTCATCATTTTCCTTGATCGATCATACGTTCCTACCAGAGGAAAGGGCAGCACTACCCCATAGTACTACCGCCGCCCACCATCACGGGCTGCCGTTGACTGCTAAGTGTGCTTGCTCACTGCTCACTACTCACTGCTGGGTGACCGCTAATGCTCCCCTCCCACCCTCCAAACGCAGGTGGAGATGCTTGACAAACGGCAATTGGTGCACTGCGGCTGTCCTTGCAGGTCGAACACGCGACTGCGAGTGCTGATTGGCGGGCAGGTGGCAGGGAAGGCAGCGGCGCTAATGAGACACTCCGGGCAGCCAGCCAACCACAGGCCAGACATCCCAGTTCTGCCGCCGCCGATCGCGCGCCAACGTCAAGCCGCCGCCTCATTGTTGGCCTAGGCCTATGTAGTATGTAGTATGGTCTATGTACTATGTACTAATAGTATGTACTGTGTACTCCGTAGTATGTAGTAGTAGTACTAGTAGTAGTTACTAGTAAGTAGGCCGTGCTAGTTACCCGACCTCTCGCGCGCTTGCTTGCTGGCCTTGCAACTTAAAGTAGCTTGCTGCTTCTGGGAAGCTGCGCCCGCCGGGGCCGCCGCCCCTCCCCTCCTTCCGTTTTGTCGTTTTGTCGTTTTGTCGCTCTTGCTCTTGCTCTTGCTCCTGCTCCTGCTCCTCCTGCTCCTCTTGCGCCTGCCAGACTGCGCGCCAGTAGTAGAGAGGGTAGGCTCTTTTCCAGAATTGTATCACCGGAGAGCATGCAGACCGTAGTAGACCTTGCTATGTAGAGCTTAATACTATGATAGTAATAGTGCTCAATGCTCAATTCTATTATCATCTATTGAGCTATAAAATCAAACGGCATATGGATGTAATCCCATATAATTAACCGCCAAACCTACTGTCGCCTGCGCGGAGACCTTCCGGCCCTCGACTTTCTTCTTCTTTCTTTCCTCCCCCCCCCATATCGATCTGTGACTTCCTCTCTTCTCCCATCCTCTCTCATTCTCTCGTCTTGCTTTGCTCCTTCTCATCTGAGGATACTCGTCCGACCCTTGATGCCCGTACTGCCTATTCACGACTCGTCTTTATTTTTTGTTTGTCCTTACTTCGATCGAGCAAGTGCCTTTCACCTCTCTGCGCTACTTTGTTAGATAATTACCACGCACTGGCGAAGACCAGACACCCGCGCCGCTTCCTGTACGCTGAAACCCAACGTCCCTCGATAAATCCGTCGCATTCTGTCTTCAGCGCTGTTCAACTAGTCCAACGATTGCGCGATCCGATTTCGACGTCTCCAGAGAAATCTTGGGTACCATTCAATCCGCTGAATC
Source organism: Talaromyces thailandensis (assembly GCA_019828575.1). Taxonomy (NCBI): domain Eukaryota; kingdom Fungi; phylum Ascomycota; class Eurotiomycetes; order Eurotiales; family Trichocomaceae; genus Talaromyces; species Talaromyces thailandensis. Next base: position 245,135 of record JACVQZ010000164.1, read on the forward strand.
AGCTGTATTGACAGATTATATTGAGGCGCAAGTTTAATTTCGAAATTAAAGGAGCACAAGAATCTAAAATCGCCTACATACTCAATCCGACTCGACCACATCGAGAGTTAGCGGGCCTACGTGCCCTTTGATTCGCACTGTCGCCGCAGACCAAGAGATTGCATATCGTCAATTCCATGTCCGTTTGACATATTCGGCTGTCCTGCAGTTTCTCAATCGAATCATTCACGGGAGCAGCGATTGCGCGTATTCGAAAAGATCTCGAGAAAGCCCTTCGTGATACTGAGGACAGAAAGGGCCGACAGATATACTCGGGTTTTTGCTCACGATGGCCACTGTAGCACAGCCCACCCCCATTTCCAACGGGACTTATGCGCAGGAAAGCGACCAGCATACCGAACATGGCCCTCCGCGTTTCACTGCGGTCAACGGCAAAGACACGACCGTGCACAATTCTAATGCCGTAACTTCCACCGTCAACTCATCGCAGAGTAACGAAAATACCGATTCAGTAGGAGTCAATGGCAATACAAATGGTTCAAGACCGGAGGAACGCCAACGCGACATGTTGAATGCAAGCGCAGAACAAGTCGGCGAGTATGTTCAGGAAGCATCGCCTCAGACGACGCCAAATGGAGGAAACAAGAATAAACGCAAGCGCTCTGAGTCCCTCGAACGCCAGTCGCGACAACAGGATCTACCAAGCGACGTCCAGGCAAGTTCTGCGCGCTCTTCGGAGTTGGGCTCGGAACCGCCAATGCAGTCAGAAACCTCCAACGGCGCCAGGCTATTTTCCGCGGGCCACGAATATTCCGGACAGCCCTCCGCGGGCTATATGCATGCAGAGGTGAAAGATGCACAGGGCATCAATGGCACAAATGGCTCTTGGCAGGATTACGATTCTCATCTGATTAGTCAAGCCCAGAAAGCCCAGAACTTGGATACCTCTGATGCTCAACTGGTGGAGGCGCTTCAGAGAGAGACTCATTCGACCGACTCAATGGAGCAAAAACCATGGCCCACGGGTCCGCCGTCCGCTACGGGCGAGTCCATGTCACCTTATACGCAAGACAAGTCACAATCGACTGTCCAGGTCGGGCCGAAGAGGAAACGGGTTTTCAGCAATCGGACCAAGACGGGTTGTCTAACCTGCCGAAGGAGAAAGAAGAAGTGTGACGAACAGCATCCCGCATGTAAGTTCGCTTCACCTGCAATTGTTTGTCGAAAGCCCGGCTAATCACGTTCTGACCATAGGCAACAATTGTATACGCGGTGGATTTGTTTGCGAGGGCTACTCCTCTCGGAGTACATGGCAGAAACCATCAAGCAGCAAGGGTCCGGTACCTTTGCAATCCAAGGATGGATACTCCGAAGCAGCCAATCAATATTTGCAAGACGTCAACGCTCGCCATCACGAGCGAATCCAGACCACCGCGCAACAGGCCGAAGTCAACAAAGTCCGACCAGTCGTCGTTGAGGATAACGACAATACCACCGCGCAGTACCTAGGCACGCCGACGAATGTTGCAGGGAATCGAAATGCTTGGCCTAAGAGAAATTGGCCAAGTGCGTCACATCCTCCTTACATGGCCGAGCACATGGCGAAATCTACGGATTACCGAGAAGTTCCTCCTATCCACGAGCTCTCCCGCGAGGGCCAGCCAAAGGCTGAATATCATGTCGTACCGTCTATACGTGAGCTCTCGCAGCAAGGCCCGCATCCAAAACCTGGTATGCCCATGTTTCAAGGTGCTGTTGATCAAAGACCTCCACATCCTAGCACCATCGACACGAATAGTCCACAGGCACAAGCACGACTTGCTTTGAGCATTGAGCACCAACTATCGGCACGTCATAATACTGGCGAGGACACAGAGAGAGAGAAGATGATTCATGGAGAGCTATATCGTCCTTTTGACATGCAATTAGTGGAAGACCGTGACCGTTGCAAGTCTGCACTGTGGCGATTCAACAATGCTTGTAACCCACAATCCGGAGTGAGTTCCAAGGAACAAAATCGTTTGCTAAGGGAGATCATCATTCCTCCTGCAACCACAACACCATCCGGATCTCCTACGCCGCGACCAATGGGTTCGATTGGGCAGGGTGCAGTTGTCGAGGCACCTTTTCGCTGCCATTATGGCTTTAACATACACATTGGCGAGGATGTTATGATATCCGAGAACTGCTCTATGGTTGACGATTGCCCAATCAATATTGGCGCCCACACGTGGATTGGCCCCAACGTCACTATTCTCGGCTCAATGGCCCATGCCAATATGCAAGAGCGCAAAGGCTCGCAGAGCAGATATCAAGGCCGTCCCGTTACCATTGAAGAAGATTGTTATGTCGGTGCAAACTGCACTATATACCCAGGTGTGCGTCTTCGACGAGGTGCCTATGTCGCGCCAGGCGAAGTGGTGAAATCAGATATCGTTGCCTACGGGTTTCAAGGGCTCAAGCCCAGCTACATGTAAAAGCGATGGTTTTTTCCTTACTCGTGTCAATGTTGAGTTGAATATGTTTTTCTTTTTTTCCTTTCGCGTTGCATGATATATGATACATGTCCCTTTGTTTTGAAATGACTTGAGCATTTATCTATATTTTCCCTTTATTTGACGCCGGAAGTTTACGATCGGGAATGACTTTTAGACATGTGGGAAATTCGAGCTGCATCTGATTTTGCATTGAAATTATTGAATCATTCATTGTATGTAGAATCTGCCCGAGCCATATCGATTTCTGGTATTTTGGTGTGTATAAACAATGCTGTAGCGCATATCCGAAAACAAGTCACTCTAGTATAAGATGAAGATATTAACATCGTAAAACTTAACCAAGCCACAGCTCAAGTAGATAGCCAGTCGAGAAATTCCGGTGTGAAGTAGCTAATAACAATGCCAGCCCCAGCCCTCAGAATCCCTTGCGTACTCTCCAGAGCCATCTCTTTCAAATCAAAAACACCAGCTTTGGCGGCTGCGTGAATCATCGCAAACTCTCCGCTGACTTGATACGCGGCAATGGGCATGTCCTTGGCTAGCTCTTTTGCATCACTGATGATATCAAGGAAGTTGCTGGCGGGCTTCACCATGATGATATCAGCACCCTCGGCAACGTCACGGATGATTGCGCGGCGAGCAAGTCCACGACCACCGGGTGGCAATTGATAGCACTTGCGGTCACCAAACGACGGGGTAGAGCCTGCCGCATCTCTAAAAGGTCCGTAGAGACTACCACTAAATTTGGCGGCGTAGGACATGAGCAGGACCTGGTGGGAGACGCCTGCTTCAATCAATTTGAGTTTTATAGCGCGCACACGACCATCGTTCATATCTGAGGGAGCAACGCAATGTGCACCAGCCATGGCATATGCCAAGGCGACGTCCGATATCCGCTCGACTGATTGTGTGTTATTAAGACTTCCATCTTCGCAGAGGATACCGCAGTGACCGTGCGACGTATATTCACATAGACAGACGTCTACAGTTATATAAAGGTTTGGGAATTGCGCTCTCAGTAATCGGATCGCCTGTATGACGGGACCGGATGGGTCATCGGCGGCAGTTCCTAAAGGATCCTTTGCGTTGGGATTGAGAGGGACACCAAAGAGCATAACACTTCGCAACCCCTTGCGCACGAGCGGCGTGAGAAACGGTACTAGGCGGTTCAGGCCTCGGCGGCATTGATTTGGTAGAGAGGGAATAGGCGTTTCTTCGTCGGGGTTATCGGTAATGAACAATGGGTAAATGAGCATTTCCTAACACCGATTGTCAGTCTAGGATTTCGGTCGGACTCAACGAACGCTCTAGTTCAATCCATACCTTTGTTAACTGTCTTTCCGCCTGCCATGATCTGGCGAGTGGATGGCTATAGCCAGCATGTAATTGACTCGATATATCGCCCGAGATACTGACGCTGGTTGCTCGAGTGCTCGCAAGGGATCGAGCGGTGACTTGAGAGCGAGCACGAGAGATCTGTGAGTCGCGATCCTCGTGTGCTGTGTCTCTAAACGCTATATCGGAAACTAATGTTGAGAAAGACATGTTTGCGGCGATTGTCTGGACGATTCTGTCTCCTGACTGAGTCAATGTCTTCTCAGATAGAGGACGGATGGCAATAAATATTTGTTATAAGCCTTCTGTCAAGAGGAAAGATCACGGTTTCACGGGCTTCTGTGCGGGACAGCCGCTGGGCTGGGCGGCAAATATAGCACGGCGACATCCGCGGACTGACTCGGATTGGCAGGAGCCGTCCTCGGCTTGAATTGCTCGTCTGATTGGCCGAGCGTTGTTAATACAAGCACTCTGATTGGTCACTTTTCATCAAACTCGGAATGAATCTGTCTCCGTCGGCATGACTACGGAATATAAAATAATGATACGTACATAGAAAATCCGTCTCGTCCGATGTCTACAGTGAATGCGAAGGTCAGGCTTACTGAATAGCTCCATAATCCTGCATTCTGGTCATCTTCCATGGCAAGATGGCGAGCGGTCTAAGGGTATGTACCGAAATATCAGGGTCTGATAGGTCAATACTAACAATCTACAACGCCGCATTCAAGATTTCCTTGTAGAGAGAAAAACTCTCTATAGCTAATCAATATGTATACGGGGGATATATATTAGTATCGTGGTCTTAACTGGCTAGAAGTGGTTATAATTAGTGTTGTTTCTTGACTAGTTAATGATGGGTGGTCACGATAAACAACATGATTTGACATCCGTCTGATCGAGTCCAGGCATATCTCTTGCCGCTGGTCTACGCAACCATGGCTGGATTGCTTCACCCTTGTTTAGCAACAGAAGTCAACATTTTGACCCATTGAACTGGGCTCGAGCACATTCCAGGGCATTGCAGCGTAGGCATGCTACACTTAACCCTAACCCTAAATAAGTGAGAGTCAATCCCGAAACAGCATTTCTGAAAAGGGGCTAACCTCATCCAGCTTAGTGCTATCCGTGAAAGGAAGTTGATCATGCCATATTACATAATTCACGCAAATGGGGCAGGCTAAACCAATAAACGTTTAGATCCGGGGATTTACCCCGGATTGCGCTTGCCTCTTTTGGGGCACAGAGGGTAAGAGACTCAGAAAAGAGTGTCTGCTGATGGTAGGTTGGGAACGTATGAGGTCATGTGCCCCCTCCCCTCCTTCCCCTTGGACCACTGATTGCTCGTGTCATGTAAAGAGCCTTCTCCTTTCCTTTCCTTTCCTTTCCTTCCCTTTCCTTCCCTCTCCCTTCTTCTCCTTACGCCATCTCACAACGCTATCAAGACGCCAACTCTACATCTCACAACCATCATCAAAGACAATTCCTCTCGCTCGGCCCCTCTCTAGCTATCAAGTAAGTACTTCATACTTTGGAACCTTATCACTCAATTGATCAACGAAATTGAGATACTCAATTTGTCTTCTGCTCCCCCTGATCACGCGACACAAAGCTCCTACTAACTTGCCGTTGCATAATACTCAGACCATCTTTCAATTCGATTACTGCGTCTTCAAGAGTAAGTCCTCTTCAATAATTTTCTTTCCCATCTCGATTGTTGTATTCTAACATGGGTATCTAGTGACACGCTCCCACAAGCTCAATGACCAAGACCATACCGGCGTTGCCGACGATCCAGCTGGGGTCGTACCGCGCTACTTCGGCAAGACGGGACCTTTCAATGCCGACCCCAATAAGACAAAGAAGGATGGAGGCGGCAAGGGAAACTGGTAAGATTTAGAAATCCTTTATCTTTGGGTAAGGGACTGTCCGAAAGGAAGAATCTTGAACTGACACCAATTGGTTTAGGGGACGCTCTGGCGAGGAGGTCCAGGACTACAACTACAACTTCACCAATGCTCGACGTCGCTCAAACAGCAGCAACCACGGACTGTCCGACTTCAAGACCAAGTTCGAGACTGTGGAACCTGAGCCAGTCTTCGAGGAGGAGTTTCCAGATGTAAACGAGAAGCGGGGCACCGGTATTGTACGCGAGGTCGAAGCAGATACTGATGCCAATGGTGTCATTGAGGCATGAGTCAGGGCATAGATATGACCAGATCTTGGGGGTTTTTGTAATTATAATGTGCTAAAGAAGGGTTATGAAGAACCATTTGACCAATCTCTCAGTTATGTAACCGACGAGTTCCTTTAAATGAATCTTTAATAGTGAGTCCATAGTGTCACAGATCCAAGCCAGGACCTTGCTTGCATACAGGCTTAGCAGAATAGCCCAGAGCGGTAAGGTTTAGCAATACTAAAAAATCTATAAAGAATCTTTAATTCCTTATTATATAGATCAGATCATACTATATAAAATAGCCTCATATAGCTTTATAAAATTATAAAATTATTTTGTTTTATATTATAATTATTACATTATTTTAAAGATTCTTAAAGTATACTTCGAGGAAAAATTTTTTAGTAGGGCTAATTGTTTTTAATCTGATTAGCTCTCAGATGTGGGAGCTATTTTAATATAGGTTATATAGCATCCTATTGAAATTTTTTGTTATAGGCTAGTGTAAGGCGGAGAGCTTGGATGCGGGAATAGCTTTAATGTAAAGGTGATATCATGTGTCCTGCTTTATCTTAGGGCTGCTTAGTTATTATCTAAACTATATATAGTTTAAATATATATATAGTTATAATTTAGATTAAATCCTTAGAAGATAGTAAATAATTATTTTATATATTTATTATTCTAAACCATTATGTCCAGCTAGGGACGTCTGGGAATACAGTTGTGCTCTATAGGGGAAAAACTGTAAGGCTATAGATATAAACCCTTTAAATAAAAACCCTCTTTTTATAAATTATTATACAGTATTAGCTCTATATATATAGGACCTAGAGTTAGACAGCTTTAAGCTTAATAATATAAAAATATAGAATATTGAATAGGTAAGATTATTATTTATAATATTAGTATTATATTATATATTTATATCTCTATATATATAGATCTTTCAGTATACTATTAATATAGCTATAATATAGATATATAATATATAATATTTCTATAATAACTATTTATTAGTATTTTAGATTTTATTTTAATTTTTTACTAGTATAATATTATAGTCCTACTTTATATTAAATAATTATATAAATAATTTTTTATTTTTTCTTTATATTTAAAAGTTTTTTCTTTCTCTTTATTATTATTAATTTTATTTTTTCTATTAGCTTACTATATTATATATTTCTATAAATAAATTTATATTTATTTTTCCTTTAATTATTTATACTAAATTAAAAGTAATTATTTAGTAAATTATTATTTTTATTATTCTGTAACTACTATGTCTAGCTAGGGACGCCCGGGATAATCTGTTGTAATTTTTT
>JACVQZ010000165.1:0-37331 GCA_019828575.1 Talaromyces thailandensis
TTTTTAGTATGGTCATGTTATCTGCACCCACTCCGGGTAAATAGTTAGTGGATTATTACTGGGGCCGTTGCTTATCAAAGAAAATCGGCCCACGTCTGTGTAGATCACTGGGTACAAATACGGAGTACTCCCCGTTTGCAGGGAGTGTATGGCAACGACTTGATATAAAGACAAACCTTGACACAATCCTCGACTGACAGATACACATCTCGATCGATTCCTACGAATTACTCGCATCCGTGATCCGATCCTTGGAAAAAAGAAACGAGAACCAACAGCCACATATCAAAGCAACACCAAGTCACCAACTGCTTACCCGGACAAGGGATCGACTCCTTCACAAGCAATACGGAGTAGTGCGGACTCAATGGACTGTCGGTGTCGACATGGATGCACGACGATCCAATGCTAGCAGGTGCCAGGCAGTGGAGACTGGAGATCCTGGAATGACTACTAGTAGAATGAGTGGCTAGAACTTGGCCCCTGTTAGTCTAGGCTCGCCTTAATTTGCAGGCATGTATCTGCACGTTAACCCAGTGCGTCGCATACTCCGAGCTCCACTCTTACAGTTTCTAAAACTTTGTAATTTTGTTTCGCTTTATTTCAGATAGCTTCCTATATAATCGTCAGATACAACTTTAATTATGTACGGAGAGACTCCCGAGATGAGATGACATATTGTAATTCCATCGATACGATCATGGCCGGAATTGCGGTAGATTGGTGTTGCCGGACTAACTCCTCGGTCTCTGTTACTCTGTACCGTATCACACGATACTCACCTCAGTACGCGTAAATACGTTACCTCCTTATCCTCATACCTCGTATGTACCATGCTGTGCACAATTTAGTGTCACTTAGTGTCAATTACCCCATGTCCTCCGTAATTTCGTAGCTTTACGGAGTACTCCGTACTCCGTACACTACCAAGGTACATAAGTGAAACTAACCCGATCTTCACCTCCGCCACCACGTTAAAAGGCCCCCTCTCTTCTTTTGGACACCACGTTCGCCCTAAAAGTTTAGTCTAACACCATTCGTTGCAAGGCTGCAAGCTTTTGTTCGTCGCCGGGTTATGTCTAACATTCTAGCCGATTGCAACCCTTGACCACTACACTGCAGATTGCGAGCGAACGTCGTGTACGCACCGCATACATACTACGTACATACTAAATAGTAGTACGCCCCCGAAATTTGCCAAGATCCTCTGTTCATCTCAGTTCTTGGCTTCGTGACCTTCGTCTCGACTTTCGACTTCTTCCGAACATCGAACTGTCGGTCGCTCCGGAGCTGAGAAACCCAACAGTCATAGAATAATTTCAGCGGAAGCCTGCCCACAGAACTCTAACATAGCTAGTGGGTTAGCGGTTGAGATGATACGGAGTGCTCTCAATTATTTTTAAGTGTCGAACTTGGAGTAAGTTAGACAAATCCGCAAGGTCTCGTACGTATGCTCGCTTTTCTTCAATTGACCTACTCCGTACCATCATGACCTGTACGGAGTACTCCGTACACTGGTCTGTGAATATCAGTTGCTGGTAAGCTGTTAGCAAGGAACGTCGCCCAATAGTCGATACCAGCGATATTAGTTGGTTGTTAGCGCCATATCACAAGGCGAATGATACGAGCTCTAACCTTTACAGGCTAGTGACACACACTTTAAAGTAGGGAGGACAGGGAGCTACATACAGGTCTGTCGTATCGAGAACCAATCAAGTTCTCCATTCAAGCATGGGCAGAAAGGTCCAGACAAAGAGAAAAAGTGAGGGAAATCTTGGCCGGTTTCTGGAAAACTTCCTCCACTTCTCGTGAATATCACTTCTTAATATCTTCGCATTACTAGCACTCCGTCCGACAAAACTCAATGACAAATACAACAAGCTTTTACAATAGCGGGCTCTGATCATCATCATATACTCCCACTCTTCAGTGTCAGCCAAGGTCAACAGCCCAACAAACCCACCGTACGTAATCACGCCAATGTCTTTGAGTTTGCCCCATCGAGCTTGACCGGGGGAGGGACCGCTCCGGCGAATTGCAATCACACGCTTGTGATCCTTACACACCACTAACCTCTAGACAACTTTACTAAGTCAACTAGCAGACTAATCTGCGTAAATGACCCAACTAGGGTACGCAAGATCTTCCCCTAGCACATTTGACGATTGCATCGGCTGCCGACTTGTAGACAAGTAAGTAGTTAGCCAACTAAGTTTGATCCTTCTGAACAAGCGCTTCGTACCTGCTCTTGATTCTATTATTGTACGGAGTACGGTTGGAATGAATCATAGTTTATGCATAGTAGTACTTAATACTAAGCAAACCCAGACAGAACCCAGCCGATAACATCCCACGTAATTAGGGTGCTTTTCGACCCTTGCCATGATCATTCGCTGAAGAACCTTTTCCAGGGTCTAACTCTTGCCTGCAGAACAGCATACCATCACGCAGGAAAAACGGCCCCAAACCGTCGATCAAGGCCATTCTTATTCCTCGTCTCTTCCCTAAAAACAGAGACAGAAAACAAAGAAAAAGGACTCGAAAAATAAGCTTCCCGGCTAAAGCCAGTCTCAGACTTGCGACTTGCCAGTGCACAGATCAACTATTCCTTACTTAACCCAGAGAGTCCTCCTTTCTCTTTTCTGTGGAGCTTGATAGTCAATCTGCTGGTGGGGAGTATTGCAACACACATACAACACGCCGGGGAGGGAGTTTAATCTACAACATGTGGTAGATCCTACCATATTTCCCTTCCCACAAAAGCCTTTTACTATTCCTCCTATTGCTCCCGGAGAAGAAAGCACAAAGCTCTTCACCCACGTGTGAAGGGCCAGATAAGAAAAAGCTTCCGGGAACGTGAGGTGGGAGGATTGGTTCGAAGGAAAAGAAAAAGAAGAAGAAGAAATGGCGACCACGACTACGTCGACGTTTGTTCCGTATATTACTCCTCCGCCTGGAACGGTGTCGAATCCTACGGATCCAGCATCACTTTCCAATGAGACGCATATCACGATCGGAATCTCGATTGGGTTCGTGACTCTGTTCTTCCTTGCACGTTTATATGCTCGAGCTGTAATAAAAAAGACTTGGATAGTGGAGGACTGTAAGTTTTGCTGCCTTTCGTTGTATCTCTTACCTGCTGACGTTCCGATTCAACTAGGGCTTGTTTCAACAGCATGGGTGAGTTCTCGAACAGCCAGGAAGATGGAAAAGGAGGTCATCCGAACAACTCTAACTTGATTCAAATACAGCTCGGCACGGTAATCTACGACGTGGTAGTGGGACTTGTGATGGCCAACCATGGAGGTGAACATGTCTGGGATATCAACCATTCGCAGGCCAGAGACGCGCTCTACGTTCGTATCCCACCAATGCCAGCGTTGAAAAGCTAAACAGGAACTAAAAGACTTGAACAGTGGTTCAACATCGCATCAGTCGTGTACGGTTTCGTCATCCTCCTCACAAAGTTATCGGTATTGTTCCTCTACCGCCGAGTCTTCTCACCCGTGCGATGGAGTCCATTCGACTGTATCATCGTCGCCCTGATTGCGATCATGACATTTTTTTACGTCAGCACATGCATTGTCAAAATCATGCAATGTACCCCTCGATCCAAGATTTGGGATAGTTCGGTTGACGGATCGTGTATCAACGAATCGGCCTTGCTGAATACCAGTGGTTTTTTCAATACGATCACGGATTATATTATCCTCATTTTGCCTGTACATTCCGTTCTCAAATTGCAGCTCAGTCGGACGAGGAAGATGTTGGTTGTTTTGGTGTTTACCTTTGGTCTTTGGTATCTTTCCTCGCCTCCCATATGTTTAGAGATTAATTTGCTCATCTGGTTTATTTCAGTGCACCGGTCTTCAGCACCATCGGATTAGCCGTCCGATTCAGAATCAGCGGCAGTCCAGACATCACATGGAACCAACCCGAAATTCTTCTATGGGGGTGAGCCCCCCCTCAACGCCGGTCCTTAGCAAGAATAGATTCTAACGATAATAGTGCCGCCGAAATCACATCAGGCTTCCTGATAGTCTGCTTCCCCGAAATGTCCTTCCTCATCAACCGCAAAGCCAGAGAGAGAAACTACCCCCGCCGCCCGACAAACATGGACGTCTCATCCAGCGCAACGGGATTCAATTCGCGGAACAGATCACGCAAAATGGGCAGTAATCGGGACGACTTGACGTACTACGAGCTCGACGATGATATTGTATACGGTGTTCGAGTGAGTCCGTCGGGAAGTAATTCGAGATTACACGAGCCTGCGCACGGAACTGTGCAGGTTCATCATGAGATTACTGTTGAATCGAGTAAGAAAGAGGAGGCTGTGACGGTGAATGGGCAACGATGATATTCTGGAATAATTTAGGGTATATATGGGATGCAATATATGAGACGGAGTTTTCTTCCTTTTGTTATCAAACTTTCAATGTTGTCTTACAAGCAACCAGATCAATATACCCATAGAATTGCAAATCACGCACAAATACGCTGCAAATTGCTGCCACGGTTTAGTATTCTATGCGACCTTACCAGGCATAGGCAAACCGCATTTACGTACATCAACATTAACCATGATTTTGACAGATGTCAGAACTACCCAGTTACGGGAATTCCGTCAGGTGTTGGTCAATGGCCACGTAGGCTAGCCGCTGGACTTCCGGGCAGAGTCCGAAACCAAAACCCTTGAAAGAGGAACTGAATTTTGTACGATCGATATAGAGTTGGCTTGGTTGAAGGCTATATATCCTACAGGGACATTTCAAATACCCCTGTCAGTTTCATGTGGGGTAAAAGACTAAAAGTTAAACTGTAAAAGTTTTCTCAGAGAAATTGACGAGCGTTGCTTTTTCCTAAATTGATTCCACGTGCCTCGGGAGTATGTCTCTTCTTAGAATGAAGGATTCGGTTTTCATGGTTGGCAATCCTTCGAGATTGTTTATTTGTCACCTATATATTACGCGCATTGTCGGAGGCATTGTCCCGAATTTGTGCTTCAGTGCGCAGTGCGCACCATCCAAAGAAGGCATTGAGGCCGCCGTATGCACAGAGAGCTCCATATTTTAGTTGATCATCGAGCAAGCTGTGATGGTGGTTACGATAAATCGTTAGACGCCTGCCTAAGTGCTGACTTGGATAGCTCATTGACCGTTCCAAGGAAAAGCATTGAATACCAATACACCACAAGTAAAATCAATGTCAAACCGAGACTTGATACTTCTTGTAGAAAAGAGTATTGTCGCGGGCATTCCCTCCATCCAGCATTCGAGTCACAGGCCATTGAGAGTTGATCAAGTTTCTTGGACATGATTGCAATACCGTATCGTCAATCTTAACTCCAGTACCATGCATGTAAAGAAAGAAGTTACATATAGAAAGTGAAAATGTATAAAATTGACCTATATATAACGGGCCTTGGACAAGTCAGTCAACCAATCCTGCCGTCCGAAAAGGGTTGTCCCGTGTCCCCGTAGGAAGCGGAGTAAAATTCGTCCCGGTCCGTTTGAGCCCCGTTAGTTAAGGTTAAACCTTGATTACATACCTAGACTATTAGTAGATAAAACCAGCGTTGCTCATTTACTGTTTATGGTTAGAGCGGCGAGTGGAGTGTCACGTACCGTGTATGTACGATGACAGGGCTAGCCATGTTACGATACCTGAACGTGTTTTTGAACGTATAGATACAGGTAATTACGAAGTCATACAGGCATACATAACATAACGTTATGCAGATAATGTACATCTCACGGACAGAGAGCAAGCGCTGCGAACTAATTGATATTTGGTACATTTCGACATCCTGCAAATTACAGGACTACATGTCCTTTCAATCAGAAACGGAGACATTGAAACAGTATCAGCCACGCCAGGAAATTGGTATACCTGCAATTTCCGTGATTAGGGCTAGATCTAGCCCTAACCTCTCAATGAAAGAATGTCTTGAAGGGAGTAATCATAAATGCAATGAACGTAAGCATTCCTGGCAGAAGAAATGCAATTTTCAAGCAGAGTATACCGACGAAAACACTACATGACCAAAAATTGACAAACGATAGGAGCCCATTGAATGAAAAGGGACTTAAAACAACTTGAGAGGCTTTCGGTCCGTGATGCTTCAACCGCCTGAATATGCGGGAAGATCTGGGTTAATTGAAGCACTCTCGTCATCCAGTGCACTGATGCCGCCTCCGGGACAGACGTTGTACCAGGTGTAAGCCTTCATGCATGATCAGTAGGGTACTCTACTTTGTATAAGTAGGAACGGGCTTACCACGTTCGTTCGTGGAATGACTTGTTGGTAATCAGCACGTCCAAGACCTACAAGATCGGGAAAGTGTATATTGGCCTAGAATCATGGTCAGTGATCTCGATGGCAAGGATTTAGACAATGAACTTACTCCTCTGTCTTGGCCTTCATAACGAGCACCCATCGGCGTCCATTGGAATGAGGAGCCATCTATCAAGGCACCGTTGGGCATTTGCCCTGCGTTCTGCCATACCTGACAAAATATGTCAACTCTGTGAAGTGCTTCTGTCAAGAGCCTGTACTTCTCTTACTGTTGTGTCTCCGCTGAATTTGTCAACCCAGAGGAAATCGACTAGACCATCACCGTTTACATCGGCCCATTTGTGGTCTTGATAGGATGAGTTCAGCAAGAGATTATCAATATTTGAGTTATGATACACTTACTTGCACGGCCATACCCTTCACTATGCTTGATCTGCCCAATATCTTGAAAATCGTTCTCGCCGAGATTCAGTGCGCCTGTTGTACGGCCGTTGGGTCTGATTTCACAAAGTAGCAAGTCAGTAATAGGTATGGGACAGACGAGAGTTTATCAGAATGTACTCCATGCACAAATAGTCAGCACGGTGATCTCCACTGTTCTAAGTTAGTTGAATAGTTTCAGCAAGATAAACAGCATTTCTAGACTTACTTGATATCGTAGAAGCGAAGACCAATATCATATAAACCAACTCCCCAACCTTGAGTGCAAGTTGCGTCGCCGGTGACTATTCCACGCTTATCCCAATTCATTGCCGACGAGTCCCAGTTGTTGATCCATACTTCGGCTGCTCCGGTAGCTCTATCTACGAGCCATAGGTCGCACTATAGAGGTGTTATTATAATGTTGGCCGTCTCTGGCTATAAATGATTCTTTACCTTGCCATCTCCGTCGAAGTCAGCTAGATGAAGAGCTTTCCATTCCGTTGCGGTATCAAAAATCTCTAATCCAGCCGGATCCCAGTTTGGGGGGTCAAGCGTATTTCCGTACAGATAGCCAACGCCATCTGGAGATATCCAGACCTGGTAGGAGCTCATATTAATGCAGTAATGACTTAGATCAGGCGTTTACTTACATAGTCATCCCTGCCTGTCCCTCTCATGTCACAGTAGTAGTCACCGTCGCCTATTGTAAGTCAACATATGCAATCCAGCAGCAGGTAGAGAGGTAGTACCTTTCAAAGTCGTCCCGCCATATCCTGTATTCTTCCAGACATGGGCATAGTTGTCATAAACACCGGTATCCGAAGCAGACTCTACCGATTCCACGTAAAGATAGTCTGCCCCATTGCCGGCATAGACATTCCCAAACTTCACCCGATCCCTCGCTCCAGCTACCCCCATACCCGCATGAGTGACCCCAGCAGAGACCCAATCTGGTACCAAACTGCCCTTTCCGGTCCCACGATTGTTGATATAGGTTGTCACTTTGCCGGTATCGTCTACCCATAAGCAATCGCTGCGAAAGTCACCGTTAATGTCAACTAATCGTACGCCAGCAATGTCGCCTAACCCTTTCCCTGTGAAGACGATGCCCAGGTCTTGCCAGTAGCCATCGTATGCAGATGTTGGGGCGTCACCTTGGCCACCGTTGCGCCAGCACTGAATGTCACCATTCTCTGCAATCAGACAGCTACAATATTCGGTCAGTAACGGATCAGAAAAATTGAATGTTTTTCCTTACTAGTCAATCCGTCCATCACCGTCAATGTCTCCGAGGCGTACGTTTGTTTGCGTCATGTTACCACCAGGGGCAGGCATCACCTGCCCGATATCCTCGAACGTCGGCACGTTTTTCGTCGCTCCTTGGTTGATGGCGACGTACATGGCACCATCTGCGCCAATACAAATGAAATCGTCTAACCCATCATTGTTCACGTCGCCCCAGTGAACCCCTGAGATTTTATCCAAAGTTAGTATCATACCTTCTGAATTGACGAAATGCTACAAGAAAGGAAAGAATAATACCTTTAGTCAAACATGGGATCTTGACGTCCAGTTTAACTGATGATTCGAATACCCCTGAGTTTTCGTTCAGAAACATGTAGGTCCCATCACCATCATGGGTCCAAACCAGCTCATAGAGCGCATTCTCTCGATAGGCGCCATTCACATTCACCAGCTGAGCGAGATTGACCCCCTGATATATGTCATCCGCGACAGCAGCAATATTAAGAAGTCGGCCCATATCCTGCGAAGTGTGTACATAACTCCCGTCATCTGTTCCGGTCTCTTCTTGTGTTTGCGCGGAACTATCCGTGCTACTACTAACATATGTCTGTTCGCAAGTATTGTTTGGAAAATCACTGACGCCCGTCTCAATTGGTGCAGAAAGATAGTTGTTTGCAAGGGCAGTCTGAATTGCGGCCCACCACACGGATGCCATCTTTTCATACCCATAGTCAGTGGGATGAATACCATCTTGAAGATCATCTGTTGTGAGAAACGTGTACATATCTGCGAGAACGATTCTGTCACCTGCTGCTTCGCGGTTGTCATAGACATCATGATATTGCTCGTTGATACTAGAAACAAGATCTGGTTCTATCGTATTGGGGAGAAGTGTGGACAAGATAATGGTGGTATTTGAAACTGCTCCATATAGGAAAGTGAGCAGAGAATTAAGGCGTTCACCAGCATTATCTGTGTCATAATTTTGAATTGCGTCATTTGTACCGACACTGTGATAGATTATCGTTAAACATCGAAAATCTGAGAATATGAAATCGTTCAATGAGAATATAGGCACAACCTACTTTAGCAATATCAGGTTCGGCATTTCAGAGATGTTATTCTCGACCACAGCAGTAACCTGATCAATCCGATAGCCGCCGTGTCCTTCATGATTCTAACCATATATAATTAACTTTCTTCCAAGGCAGAAAGACGTAAAGATAAAACTCAAAATACGCACATTATCAAGCATAGTCCCATCCGCTAAGCTGCCAACCATATTCACAGGCCACTTACTATACCGAAGTTGTTCACGAAGCACCTTCCGATATCCGTTATTATCACTAGACAGGTAGCCCTGTGTTATCGAGGCTCCAAGGGGCATGACTCGAAGAGTGAAATATTCTGCATCTCGAGGGGCCAACGAAGAGTCATGTTGCGCGTCTCCGTATACACCTGAAGGTGAAAACTTATGCACAGGCAGTGCAGAACACACCAGAAGAACCAGGTTTAGAATAATCAAGTTCATCTCGAGTGGACGTATGTTCGGTTGAAGATAAAAGATCAAATGCCACATATGGCAAAACTGGTTGATTTTCGGAGAACTATGTGCCCCTATTATAACTAGGGATATAAAAGCCAGTATGGACCTCGGAAGTGTAGCACAAGATAATGATTTATTCTTTTGTTGACAGACATTTTCTCTTTGAGTCATTGAGTGATCCTTATATCCACATTACAGCAGTGTGACCAAGCAGCATCTATCCGAAAAATATGCTCGCAGGTGGTTGTCAGAGTTCAGCCAAATACTTCAGATGACACAGTGAACATATTGGACGCGCGGCTTTTAGCATAGTATGAATGGCTTCGGTCAGAAAAAGGACCGATATCGAGTGAAAACAATCAAAATACTCGTCCTCTTTCTTCCTTCACACGTTTGTCGAGACGCTTGACGGTCATTCTCATGCTGCAGATCGAATGACACGGGCAATCGAATGCTACCCAATGTTCTCCATACAAGACGATTGGTTTCTGAAAGCCGAAAATCATAAATGACCTTTCTCGTGGCTTAATATGAACAATGAAATAGACGGTCAAGATGGTGTAGGACCTTCAGTTTGAAGTCGAGTATATGGAATCGAGAATATCCCACGTTACACCAAGCACATTCATCGAATGGAAATTATCAGGTTCGAATATATTCCATTTGACCGACGGCAAATACTTTTCAAGTCTAAACATCATGATATCTGATGATGAGACTTATTAATCAAATGGGTAAAGGCCGTGTAACAGGAAGTAGGAGGGTATAAAGTCAGTGCGTATCACCAGACTCGGTCTTAGGAATGCTCTTTTTGAGTAATTACTGATCCCAGATCAACCCGGAATTGGAGAGATATATATTCTCGTGCAAAACAGCTAAGACATTATTCTGGTTGTTATGCTTCGTTTGTTCACCTTTCCAACCCAGCAGGTTAGGTTAGGGCTAGGAATCCGTACCGAGACATCAATATTAAGCTTAAACCCACACGCATGCGTATTGACAAGAGATTGGATTAGATAAACTTCAAATTATAGAGCTTCTGAGCACCCTTAGGCAAGTGATCAAAGTCGATGTTAAATAATAACAGCACCCATGCGAGGTGCTGCGTGACCATGTCAAGTGATCATCAACCCCCATTCTCTTTCAGTCAGGTACAAGATTTATTGCCTAGGCATATCTTGAGAAAGAGCACTATACCACGAGATTGTAATAATTTGACCATTGTCGAATAATGTATGGAAGCACTCCTCAGACAGTCGGCGCAGATGCCGAAGGAGGCTTATCAAGACGAAAACGAGGCGGAGGATCTCCTACCTATATGACTTTGATCTCGACGTAGCACTGTAACATAGATTCAGGATGGATGTATGTTGGATGATATTGAGCATTCGGATAACTCACACTAGTATCTTCCTATTGCCTGTTATCCATGATGGCCATGAAAATTGGACTGCTCGTGGCAACAATGCGCAAGCCTGCTAAGCTTGTGTCTTCGGAGGCGTGTCCGATATACAGATGTCGTTTCTACCTTTTCTTCCTCTTTGCAATCTTTTATACCTGGTAGTTGAATAGGGCCGACAATGACCAGGGCTAATTGAAGAATATCTGATGAGCATCGCACACTTTTGCAAGGTTGTCGTAACCGTGAAATCGGAGTAGGGCTAGAATCCATAACCCTAAAGAGTTACAGCACGAGAGTAATTCTTGCAGACAAACTCCAAGCTGAAATTGCTAGGCACAACACTAGGTATGCAATGGTCTTATCTAGGTATCGATTTGTGCAGGCATAAATGCAGTACTATAAACTACGGAGTAATGGCTAGACCATACCCTCTTCTTTGTTCAACGCCCCCTCAGTAGCATAGATATGCAGTGCTAGTAAGACATTCCTACTTTAGCATCAAATAGCGGCATGCATTAGACTGCTACTAAGTTGTTTTCATGGAAAACCCCTTGTTGACTGCGCCGCCGGTGCAATTGCTGCATGCACTAGAGCTTTAGTACAAAAGACCCATGAATCGACTGCGCCGCCTTCGGCACCTTAGATTGTAGTACACGTTACATACATGTGTGCTGATATCTCAAGGCTATTTCTGACTTTTTTGATTTCTGACAATACATGCTTGAAAGACAGTAAAGGATAGTGAGCTCTTGTGGCCTCCTAACACAACCTCGTCCCGAATTCAGCACCCCTCTTTCACAGAGGACGAGAAGGATGAGAAAATGTCGTCCCAGCATTTGTACACACTAGCAGATCAGCTCGGCGCTTTCGATACAGAGCTCGATCTGAAAATCAAGGAGCCTTTCGACGATTTCAAGAAACACGGCAGCAAAGAGCTGTTCACATACTCAGCTTTGAGCTCGCCGAATATCTCGGAAACCAGTACTCTGCCGATCGAGTCAAGCTCGCGATGGACGATAGGATGGGTGACCCCAAGTGCAATTCTGAGCTGTTTCTTGATGGGTAAGTCGCAAGTCTCTAGTTGGCTTCTTCGCTGATGAGTGTCCTATACTAACAGATTTCCAGCCGTAACCATAGCCATAGCCCATCTAGGCTTTTTCCGATGGCTAGACAAACAACATGTCGACGAAAATAGTGGTTTTAGCCAGTCGGTCGTTACAGCGCTCTCGTACTTCTTCGTGAACGGATTCCGATTATTCCTAGCGGCCTCGCTGGGTATCTCATTCGTCCAGATAGTATGGAAAAATCTCCGCGTACAACCGATTCAACTGGGTGATCTTGATAACCTATTGTCGGCCTTGAGCAATCCACTACAACTGGGTCGGGTTAGTTTGTTCTGGAGGGCTCCGGTTCCCTTTCTATGTGCGATTGTGTTCTGGTCTCTTCCTATCGCGATGGTGTTTCCGCCTGGTGCGCTCACGGTGGAAACAAGAACACTTACGTCGGTATCAGAAAATACAGTTTTCACGCTTGATCTGGCGTTTGTGGGCGATGAGGAGACGTATGAAGACATGTTGGCATCGGCATTGTGGCAGACTGATAATCTCGCTATGGGTGAGTCCTCCACATATTTCGTTTTCCACGAGAGACAGGGGATGAGAGCAAAGTATCTAACCAACACATAATACAGTGGACCTGCCACTCAAGTCCAAAGAATAGCAACGCAGTCAATCCTCGCGGGGTCATACTTGACTTCACCCTCAACATGCGGTCAAAACTGTTCATACACCCTTGACGTTAGTGCACCGGCCTTTCAATGCAACGAATCATCCGTCTCTCCTGATCTTTTCAGCTGGATCAACCGGACATACCCTCAACTCGGTGCTTTCGAGTATGCATACGTCGCACATGTAAACAGCGCTGCACTGACTCGAGCACCGTACAATTACAATTTCCAGCTTGCATGGTCCAATGGCCGCGCAGGAGGACATTTCCAGAACCTCAGCTGTACGGCTCACGAGGCTGTATATACGTTTCATATTGACTATAAGAACGGTCTCGAGACAGTGACAACGGCGGAATTGCATCTGGGCCCGATGCTGAATAGTTCCAACCTTTACACGGACTATGGAATGCGTCCTGCCATTAAAGGCGACAACAGCACCAATCCGGTTGTCAACGCTGCTTCAGTAGGAAGCGGGGGAGGGAATGTGACCGACACTAATAGGAGGGCCAACATGGCAGCGATCCAAGACACAGTTGTTGACGCTTTTTCTGGGTATATAGACGCACTGTGTGAGTATTAATGCCCTTCAAGACTCAATTATCTATCTTCTAACCAGTGCATGTGACTATAGTACTCCACGCCCAACAAACCTCCAACACACTCATCGCCCTGACCGATCTCTACTCTGGTCCAACAACATCCCCAACTTTCAACATAACCCAAGAATCAATGCAACACCTACTCCAAAACATCGTCATATCAATGCTAACGCTCAATCAAGCAACCACTGTAACCAACGTCACGTTTTCCGAATATGTGAATGTATTCTCCTTCAGCAACCCTGTACGCCTGATCGTGCCCTATTTCCTGTCGGCATGTATATCACTCGCTTTCATAATCGGTGGTGGTCACGCGTTACTCAGTAACGGCATCTCAGCGTCAATGGGAGGAGTATTTCAAACCTTGTGCACAACTCGCGGCAGTGAGCGACTAGGCGATTTGGCTGCAAAGGGGTGTCTGGGTGGGAGGGAGAATGTGCCCGAAGATCTGAAGAATTTGAAGGTTATGTTTGGCGTGTTTAAAAATAGTGATCATTCGAAAAGTACGAAGCCGATTGCTGGGTTGGGGACTGTAGATGAGGTTATTCCGTTGGTGAAGGGGGCTTTTTAATGCATTCCATGAAGGATTGATTAGGTTTGAGTATTTCTGGAGCGTCGACCAAGCAGGTACAACTTTTCATTTGAGCGAGTAAGATGTCATGAATGAGAGATATGTAAGCATTGTAAACAATTGGTGATTGTAGGCATGACAGATAGTAGAAACAGAGGCTACTATACAAACGAAAAAGAAAGGATATAAAAAGTCATCAGAATGTGCTTGTCGCCAATCTGCTTGCCGCATTTCTTGCGTCAAGCTTGTCATCATCATCCTCCTCTGCAATAGAGCCGACTCCACTGAGAGCGCGAGCCCGTCCATTGCCGACACCATCTCCATTGGCAGCTTCATCGGCAAGAACGGGCACAACAACCGTGCTACCGCTCATACTTCGGCTGAGACTATCGTTTCGGCGGGGCACACCACTCCATGCATCGCCCTTGGGACCTTGGCTGGACGCCAGACTAGATCGGCGGACTGTAGGGTGAGACTCTCGTCCAAGCCGGCTGAGTCCGCCTGACGAGTCGATGGCTCGGATATCAGGTCGCACACTTTCGAGCAGAGCTAGTGTTCGGCGCTCGGCTTCAATTTGTCGAAGGGTATATTCGCGAAGGCTTGATAGGACATCGCTTGATGTTCGATCGAACCAACGTCGGGTCTCCAGTAATAGGTTCGATGTTACTCTCTGTGTCTTCTTGGTAAGGTATGTCTCATGGCTGAGAGCTTCATCTAGAGCGCTAATGGCTTCATCCACTTTATCCGAGCGAACCGATGAGCTCCCCTTAAGGCGGTCAGCTGCGGCGCGCTTACTGCGAGCCGCTTGTTGGGCCTGAATAAGTTCCCGGAGAAGAATATGCCGATTCGTCAAGGTCTCTTTCACGATAAAGGCGTCAGAAGAGTAATATTCTAAAGGATCGCCCAGAGTTGTAGCTTCCGCCGTGGCTTGAGCGGCATGGTAGTCGCCAGCTGTCTGAATGACGCGTCCAAGCTTTCGGTATGCGTTGCTTAACCCGGTGTGAGTCTCCTGTACATGCATGTGTCCAATTTTGACACCAAGATCAGACTCCGCCAGGCCAAGTCCTGTTATACTTAGAAAAGGCAACAAACACACAATAAGACTAGAAGCATACCTCTTCGAGCTTTGACCACGCGATCTGTCTTTTGACTAGCATCCAAGGCACCGAGATAGAACATCTTGACGACTGGGCGCGCATTCTGCAACTCAGGAGTGTCATCCGGGGGTGGAGCGAATTGCTTGATGACCTTTCGGCGCACTCCAGTAGCTGGCTGTTTCATTCGCACCACGGGACTATATCCGAAATCACTTTCCACGAACAGGACAATTTCATCGTCATGAACGAGGACATCATTGCTGAATACGTAGGTCAACCACCTCTGCATCGACGCCTTGACGCGAATCTCGTCTTCATCAGTTCCAGCACCAGCCGGGGTAAGTGGAGGAGGCACAGCGGGTACAATCGCCTCGGGGTTCGAAGATATCAAATGTTCAGATAGCTTGACGAATTCGGAGTGGGTTCGACGGACGTCTCGGTATTGCGTGGTGCGGAACTTGGGGATGTTGGTCTGCTACTGGTTAGCTTGAATGTCCAAGATACATTGTGGTAACATACGTAAACATCGAAACGCAGAATAGGATCCTTCTTGCCAGTCCTCTCCAGCGCTGTTATCTTTCCTTGTAGTCTGTACGTCGGCGCGGCCTGTCTAGCGTTCTGCCGAGCTCCGGTCTGATAACGAGCGGGCGCCTCTGTCCGTTTCTGCTGTTGCGGAGCAGCCTGTTGTTGCGCATACTCGTGCTCGTTTGACGGGACACTGCGAGGAGGGTTCAGTGGATCGTGTCGTTCCGACGGTGCGGCGTGCGCATTGCCCGCATTACGTTCGCTATCGTGGTTGTCATCGTAGGTCGACTGGTGCGGAGGTAAGGGCGCAGGAACGACGTCGGCACCATGGCCGGCGCTGCCAAAAGTGTCTCTATCTGCACGTGGAGAGCCCCAGGGAGACGGCTCCACTGGATCAGCTGGATCATGAGCGATGGAGGAGTAGTCCATTGTGTAAGAGGACTAAGTTGATGCTGTCGAGCTGATCTGGAGGCGGAACCTCGGGATGTCCTATCGCCACGGTCCTGTCCCAGCAAAAGACGCGCAACAATTGCTCACAACGACACAGCAACTAAATATAAAAAGCCAGCTCACAGACAACCGCCCTGCAAAGGAGAGAGGGAACGAGGGATGGAGAGAGAGAGAAAGAGAGGCAGAAGCGTTGATTGGGAAGTGTTTAACTTAGTGCGGAGAGACCAGCTCGCAATGACATCGCCCGGTGGGGGCTCTCCGACCCCTTCTGATTCGCCGATGCTCTCCCTTTCTTCTTTCTGTCAAAATCTCAACCTCACTTTTGACGACCTTGATAGACAACCCATCTCTAGTCGAATCATCGAGATCTTACGAGTCTGCCAGGATGACAATGCACTGCAATAATTGGATATAAAGATATCAAAATGGTGACAGCTCCGTTACTGGGATGGGCCGCTATTCGACCCGTCTCCAGGCTGTCCAGATACAACACCTGCAAATATGTATCGAGCAGCTTGCAGTCGTACAAAAGACCAGTCAGACTCTCTTTGAAAGGCCAGCATTACCGAGAGTTTAGTTCTTCAACAGCTTTGGCTGATGCAGGTATCGACCTGGAGAAAACTCGAAATATCGGCATTATCGCCCATATTGATGCTGGCAAGACCACCACCACGGAGCGCATGCTCTACTACAGCGGTTTCACACGGCGAATAGGCGACGTTGACGACGGATCAACAGTCACAGATTTTCTGCCAGCCGAAAGAGCTCGTGGAATTACCATTCAGTCTGCTGCTATCACCTTTCACTGGCCACCCTTGGCGGCTGATGGGACCTCCAGTGGCCCTAGCTTAGAGGAGCTAGAATCCCAAAACCTTCCGAGGTCGAGAGCTTCTCACACTGTCAATTTGATTGATACGCCAGGCCACGCGGACTTTACATTTGAAGTACTGCGGTCTTTGCGTATCCTTGACGGCGCGGTCTGTATTCTAGACGGCGTCGCTGGCGTTGAAGCGCAAACGGAAAAAGTATGGCATCAAGCCAGTGTGTACCAAATCCCACGAGTTGTATACATCAATAAGCTTGATCGGGATGGTGCTGCGTTTGGGCGCACAGTGCGTGAAGTAGGTTCGAGACTGCAGGGCTGGCCCGCAGTTTGCCAGATCCCTTGGTTTGAAGGTGGCAATGGGCGTTTTACTGGTATCGCAGATGTTGTCTCGCTTCAGGGCTTGTTATGGAAGGAAGGTGGCGACGGAAAATCCGTCAAAGTATTCGATCTAGCTGGATTGGAACATGAGGATAAAAGTCTCGCCGAGGAATTGAAACGAGCCCGAGTAGCTTTGGTCGAATTACTGAGTGAACACGACGAAGATATGGTCGAATCATTTTTCGAGTACGAAGATCACCTCAAGGTGCCCCCAATGACTATTCTTAAAAGTCTTCGCAAATGTTTGCTAGGTCCAGAAACACAAAAGCTTATACCAGTGTTCGCTGGCTCTAGTTTCAGGAACATGGGCGTGCAGCCTTTGCTCGACGCAGTCAACAATCTTCTTCCAGGCCCATCCGAGTCCATCGACCCAGAGATCAGTCTTGGAAATACCAAGGGATCTTTAGGAGATCTACTAAGCGGAGAGTTGTCTCTGCAACAAGAAGCAAAGACAGCCAATATTGCGAAACCGAAGCAGAAGAAGAAAACAGCTGTGGTATCTGCATCCATACACGCCAAAGACTTGGCTGCTAACCTAGAAAGCTGTGCGTTGGCATTCAAGGTCGTGAGCGACGCCAAGCGTGGTGTTCTTGTTTATGTTCGTGTCTACTCTGGATCCTTGAATAGGCACTGCCATTTATACAACACAAATCTCCACGTCACAGAGCGAGCTCCTCGCCTCTTCAAAATGTACGCCAACGATGCCGTTGAAGTTGACTCAATACCCGCTGGTCATATCGGCGTTGTCTCCGGCCTAAAATTCGCTCGAACTGGAGATACCCTCATATCATGCGTTGGAAGCAAGATGACTCCCCCTGAACCATTAAATACTTTACAGCTGCGTCCTATCGACGTACCACCTCCTGTGTTCTTCGCAAGTATTGAGCCCCATAGTCTAAGCGAGGAAAAGAACATGCAAGAAGCTTTGGCATTACTGCTACGAGAAGACCCTAGTCTTCACGTCACTGTGGATGAAGACTCTGGTCAAACATTACTGAGCGGTATGGGAGAATTGCATTTAGAAATTGCTCGGGACCGACTAGTCAACGACTTCAAAGCCAAAGCAACCATGGGCCGAATCGAGATTGGTTACCGAGAATGTGTACTTGGTCAATCTAATGCAGTGACCAAGGTCTTTGACCGAGAAGTCGCAGGCAGGAAAGGAAAAGCCGGATGCACAGCAGTCGTCGAGCCGTACGACCCAGAGTCCGATTCTGATGAGATGAGCTCTGACACCATCTTCGCAGAGACCGTGGAAGGGAACAGAATCGTCATTTCCGCACCGGGGATCAACATATCTACAGACAAACGCGGCAAAGAAGAAAGTTCAGATCTCCCACCACAGCTCGATGTGAACTCGTTCAGAACTTCGCTGTATAACGGCGCGTTGTCCGCGCTTGCGCGAGGCCCACAGTTCACGTTCCCAATGCACAATACCAAAGTGACGCTGACGTGCGATGTCGTCGAGCACCTTTTTGGCTCGGAGAGTAGCGCTTCAGCCTTGTCGGCGGCCGCACGACTCGCAACTCAAGGCGCATTGCGCGATTTGGCTACAGGCCAAAACAGTGGCACCGGTATGATGGAACCAGTCATGAACGTGATTATCAGCGTCGACGAAGCCAGTCTCGGTGCAGTGGTACACGATATCTCCTCCGCGCGCGGCGGACACATCATCTCACTCGACGAAGAGATGCCCATCTCGACCTCGCTTGAAAGCGACAACAGCTCTGAAACCGAACAAGTCGCCATTGACGTCAACAAAATCTACGCACCACCAGATCCCTTCGAGACACCCACTGTGGCAGGCGGACTACCCGTACAGGCATCTGCTAATCAACCCCGAACGATCACTGCAAAGGTTCCGCTGAAAGAAATGGTGGGTTACTTGAAACATTTGCGCAGTTTGAGTGCGGGGAGAGGCACGTTTGTGATGCACGTTGATCGGTTTGAGAGGATGTCTGCGCAGAGACAGAAGGCTGTTTTGTCTGAGTTGCATAGGTAGTTTGCCTTTTTGCTACATCTCCTCATGTACACTTACCTTTTATACTATAACGCAATGCCCATTATCATGTACTATATTCATCTAGAGAGGACATAAGGGTATCGATGCAACTATATATTTGATATTTATACGACACCACTACCAATCCTCACCCCAATCCTCCTTTTCCTTCATAGCACCAGACGACGTCGTAGTATTCGCACTAATCCCCGTAGCAGCCGGCGCCGTCACACCACCTCTAGCCCCAGCCGCGGTAGTAGTAGTAAGAGAGGTTGGCGTATTCCGCATAGCAGCCGTACCAATGGCACCAGATTGCCGTTTCTGACGAGCAGCCTGCTCGCCGACAGCCGAGAAATCGTCCCAAAAGTCCTGTCGCTCTGGTTGGGCTGCTCTGCGCTGTGCACCGCCAGCGCCTGGCGCACCTTCGCCCTCGACGAATCTGTTGAATCGGTCTGCAGCGTCGCGGGCGCCGACTTGGAGGTTTTGACCTAGTTGTGTGGCGTGTATCCGTGCTTGGGCTGCAAAGTCCGACTCGGCCAGCTGTTTGATTATTAGCATCATTATTCACAACATCACCATGAAAGGGGACGTACCTGTTTAGCAGTAGGCGCAATATACGTGTCATTCACAGTCTTCGCGCTCTTCCCCACTGCAGAGGTAAACCATCCAAACCCCTTCGACAAAGCACCAACAGGATCATTCTGAAAATCATTAAGACCGGGCACCACGCTGCTGCCCTGAGTTGGTCTAGATGCTGATACCGGTACACCGCCTCCAAACCCACCATATTTCCCACCTGCCGACGGCGCTATACCATCCGGCCTCGACGCATTCTCGTTACCCATCTTGGCGAAATATGCTTCATTGCGCTCCTTTTGTGTTGGTGCGCCCATACCGGCGGGCGATGATGCCCTACCGCCCTGGAGAGGTGTACTCGACCTCGACGATATAGTCTCCGTCACCGTCACCGGCGGCGAAACAACCCTCTTCTTCTTCTCACCGGGCACATATTCCACCCCCTCGATCTTGGCCGTAAGTCTATCCTTGTATTCCTCACCAACTTCACTATCATATCTCTCCTTAATCGTAGAATCCTCAAACGTCCGTCCTTCCGAGATGACGATTGTGTGTTCGTCGTAGAAATATTTCCAGGTATCGTTTCCGCCTTTTTCCATGCGTTGGATTTCGGCGTTTTTGAAGGCGTCCATTGTGATGGAGCGGACGAAGGAGACGTGGACGCCTAGGCCGCGGTGGGTGCCGGCGCAGTTGAGGCAGATGAATATGCCGAATTTGGGTGATGCCTGTAGTCATAGCGTACATGTCAGTTTGACATTCTCTTATACAAGGGCCTTGCGGGTTGGATGTGTTGGGTCTTACCCATTGCGGGGAGGGTGCGCCGCAATCGCAGCAGCGGTCATTTCCATTCGTTTTTGAGATTTGAAGTAACTGAGTAGAACATGTCAGCGAACGCTCGTTGCTAGAAACTCTGCAGACATGAATGGACGTGGGATAAGGTAGTCACGCGCATCATACCTTGGCCCTGGTTTCAGGGTCTACCTCCCACAGTTTCGACATCGTGGGCAGAATAAATGGGTGGCCTCAATTGACCTGTTTGAAAGTAAAACTCTCCAGTGATATGCGATAGCGCAGAAATATCAAAAGATTCTTCGGGTGAATTCTGTTGTTTGTAGTTTGTTGAGTCTTCAATCTTGTTTGTATCAGGGTGGGCTTGGTATGAGTTGATTCGTTCCAAGATAAACGGACGGGCCGAACTAACTGGCCCGTGCATCGTCATACATGAGCCTGTTTGTACTTACAGTTGACGATTTTACGAGCAACGTGGCGATGGATTCCAAGCAAGCGATAGCTTCGAGCTGGATTTATATAAGATATAGGAGATTGAATTGTTAATAAATTGATTGGCATAGCGACTGGCTTCAAGTATGCCTAGCATTGAGTCGCGACGTATCAAACACGCAGACAACAAGTATTAAGCATACTTTGATCACTTCTTAAAACATGCGGCTTTCCATAAACTATTGATGTTCTGCGTCAAAGCCTTGTAAACGTCCACTGTCCGGTAATACTGTCATTTAAGCAGTAGCTTCCTCGGCGGCGGGCTCAGCAGCCTGCTCTTCGCCTTCACCTTCGCCAGGAATGATGTCTTCCTTGCCGGGGCTGTCGATGGCAACCTTGACGGCGATTTCGCGTCCTTCGATTTCCTTTCCATTCATCTCCTGGACAGCCTTCTCCTGGAGAGCCTCAGATCCCAAGGTGACGAAACCGAAACCACGGCCCTTGCGGGGCTCGTTGCGGGCCTGGAGTTTCTTAATCATGAAGCGCGGAATAGGGCGAAGAGCGATCTTGGCGGACACGGGTTCGTAATCCTTAAAAAGTTCCTTGAGCTGTATGATGTATGAGCCTTTGTTAAAAGTCGATTTGAGGTGAAATGACAAACCTTCTCCTCGTTAAGATCGTAAGGAAGGTTGGCAACCATGACCTTAGTCTTGGAAGGTATGCCATCTTCGGGAGGGCCGCGCTGCTTCTGAGTACGGGGACCACGGGCTTCTTTTTTGGCGGCCTCGTTCTCGGTAGCGGCTTCGGTTAAAGGGACGGCCTGGCCAGGGACGTTGGTGGGCACAGCAGCCTCAGGCTCGCCATTCTGCTGTAAATATGGCCAGAGTTAGATAACACATCAGAATGGGTATTATGGCGGAAGAACATACAGCTTCAGTGCGACGACCACCGCGAGCGAAACGGCCACCACGACCGCGGCCACGGCCACGTCCACGGTTAACGCCCCTCTTGCGACCTTCTCCACCGCTGGCACCTTCACCGCCACTCACTGCACCTTCCCTGGCTTCGGCGGGTTCGGGCTTGCGAGCAACTTGGACGGACACCTTGCGCTCGAGGATTTCCTTGCCAGAGAGCTGTTGAATAGCGTCCTGGGCCTCATGAGCGGTGGCGAGGTCGACAAAGGCATAGCCAACGGGGCGGTTGGTACGAGGGTTCACGGGGATGGCAACGCTCTCACTAGGAAGGTACGAAATGTATTAGTCTCTGTGTGATGGGTTGAATGTAGTAAGTTGATGGAACGGTCCAGCCCAAGCAACATGTGCCATGTTATGATTACGCAATATGTGTTGTGCCGTAATCATAACAAATGAGCTCCGGACTGTATAGCATCCTTCAGGAACAGCAGCTGAGACTTACATGGTGTAGCCGTTGAAAAACTCCTTGAGTTGCCCCTCAGTGGTCGCATATGCGAGATTCCCAATGTAGAGCCGACGACCCTCATCAGCACTGGCAGCAGCGGCGTCGACGTGAGCGTCGCCGTTGGTGTCGTTGAGGGAGGTTTGAGCCAGGGTGTCGGCGAGATTGTCTGCGGCAGTAGACATATTTAGGCTGAGGACACGGGGTCGTTCTTTTGAAAGTATTGAAAAGAGCAAAGCACGAATAACAGACCGATGTGTGGAGGGAGGACTCAGGTAGCGTGAGGCTGCCTTTTTTTTGGGTGGGATAGATTGACTTGAGGGGAAAAGGAAAAGGGTAGCTTAGTGCCCTAGATGGGGAGGTTTGGGGAGATCGAGGTTGAGGAAGTCAGGAACAACAGTCAGAGTACGTGATGTCTGGTTTGCGAGGGAAGTAGCGGGCCGGGGTTGGAGAAAGGAGAAGGAGGTGGAAAAGGGCAGCAGCGACCCGAGCTGGCGCTAGGCCGGTTTAAGCGATATGTTGCCGCCTTGCTGCCTGGCGGCTGTGTAGCTCTGGAGCTTACTTGACGCCTGAGGTCTCCATCCGGCAAGGTTGCTCCACCACGACCATTCTTCAAGTCTTTTAATCTTGTATTATTATTCTCATCTTGGTTTGTTTTGAGTATCTTTTGTCTTGAAGCAAACCTTGCAAGCTCTCCGTACCGCCTATTCTTCTATTTCTAATTAGAGAGCCGTCTCGCTGGCCATGTCGCACAACATTTAAAGTAATCAGGTGATCACTGACTATCATTGTTTCAGTATCTCATAGCAGCACTACTATCTATGTATGAGAGATTTGCAGAAATCTTTCTTCGGGTCGTCCGTCAAGCACACTGTGTGATTGATTCCTGAGAAATGAGGCATTCCGAGCATCAGCCTGATACGCTGGCCGTTCTACAGATCAATCTTCAGCTTAAGCTTACCGCTGCCCTACCGGGTATCACCACCTCTTAAGATGATCTATCCCATTGAGGCTTGCATGTACTGCAGGTGTGTCTCTTGGCCGCGATATGACATGCAGGCACATCTGAGAGAACGTGCATGTAAGTGCAAGTACTGGTTTGTGTGCTACTAGTACTGGGAATTGTACATACGTAGTAGAAAGGGCGAGTGGATGACGCAGAAGAGTACGTACTCTCGTCATAGTAACTATGTAACTTGCGTAGTCGGTAAATCCTGAATATGGACTGGTTGATGACGTTGTGTGGTTGGCCTGGTCATTGGTTGCCTGGGTGCCTTGTACTATGTACTATGTACTAGGTACTGTGTACTATGTACTGTAACTTACCGCCCGGCTAGCGGGTGCCGGCAACACTTGCCAGTCGCCACAGACATCGACTTTTTTTTTACCGCCGGCGCCGGGGGAATAGCCAAGCCTCCAGGCACTATCTGATCAAGCGCAGATAGCCCATTGGCCGCTATCAACCGCCCAACTCCCCGTATCTTCTTCCATCCTCCTCTTCTTCAGCTGATCTTGATCTTCTCTCTCAACGTTGTCGGTCTCCTCAGCAAAATTGATCCTCCACAATGGATCGAATTGAGCGCATCGAGGATTCCGCTAGCAATGGGGAGTCGAATCTCCTCCGGCCTCCTACCCAGGAAGCCTTTCCCGCCCTTCCTGACGACATCGACTCCCAACAGCAACCTGCAACGAGACCTACGCCCAGGCTAAGACGTCGAAACCGCCAGCCGAGTATCAGACTACGTCGTCTCTCGTCTGCCTCGAGTCTCGGACAGCATGAGTCGGCTGGATCCACTGAGCAATTCCCGCAACTTACCCCGCAAGCAACAACAGAGGGACGGAGCAGTATACCTCTGACGGAACAGAGTCAAGATGACTCATGGGAAGCGAACAGGCGTCGCAGTAACTCGGAACCGCGTCCTGGTCGTTATTCAGCCCCGCCGATCATCGTGACTTCTGGTATACCAATTTCTCAGCAGCACCCGATGTCTCCGGTGAAAGAAGAGTCCGGTTCTATATTTCGGCCATCTACCGATTTGAATAATGTCGAACGACTGGCGGCATTACGGGACATTTCACCTACGGCCAGCGGCGATGGAGGAATAACACCACAAGAAGCGCCAGCACCAGAAGAAGTCCCGACTCTTTCGACACCACGACCGGGAATGCTGCGTCGGGCCAGTGCTGCGGCTTTATCGGCAATAGGACGCAATCGTGCTTCGACCGTGGCCGGTGCTGACCCTGTCCGACACTCTCTTGCCCCGGACGAATATGATTCGCGCATTGTTGATTTTCTAGATGTGATCGGTAGGTCCCATTCTCCCGACATGGCTATTTTACTACGTAGCTAATGGCAATCGCAGACCCTGAAATATCGACACTATCTACTCTCACCAATGTGCAGAACTCACTGTTCATTCCCGACCTTGGCCCCTTGCTCAATCGTATGCCCACATACACTCTCACGCGAAAGCCTAGTAAGGTGGCCGAAGGTCTTGATGTCACACAGAGAAAAGCAGAGCCAGCTGTAGTAGAAGAGCCCTTGCAGACCATAGCAGAGCGCCCACCAGCTGTGACTTCTATCACTTCTGCATTGGGACCCGAGCGGTTTGCTATTCTCCCCGATGGTGCGAGTTTGGATGGATGGACACAGGAAGATATAGAGGAATTGAACGATCATGTCCGGCACATGCTTCATTCCCGTCGATCAAAATTCAAGCGTGCTATGAAAGGGTTTGGACAGTATGTCAAACGACGTAAGTTGCATAACACTCTTCTGTCTTTAAAAGGGTCATGACTAACAACGAGTTAGCACTTGGATTTTTGGTAACTTTATATGCAACATTGATTACACTCTTTGGACTTGCTTGGGTTCTCTTTTTGATCGGTACGTTTTCTCCAGCCATTACATTCAACAGTGAGGTTCTAACTCAATTTAGGCTGGATCAACGTCGGCGGAAAACAGCTATACGTCATCAATGTCATTGACAACGTGCTTGTGGCTCTCTTTGCCATTATGGGTGATGGTCTGGCGCCATTCAGAGCTGTCGACACCTACCACATGATATTCATCGCGCACTACCACCACTTAACCTGGCGCCTTCGCAAAAAGCGCACTCTACCCGACCTTGCTGACAAAAATGACCTTCCATCCCGTCGAGCCGAAGAAGTCGTTGACCTTGAGCGCAACGGCGACCCTGCTACTACCACAGAAAAGGGACCACTAGAATACACCATCCTTACACCCCTCCAACAACGACGGCTCGAACATCATCAGCGCAAATTCGCGAAATCGCATACCTTCTACAAACCCCACGAAACCGTCACTCACCACGCCTTCCCGCTGCGAATGCTAGTCGCTATCGTAGTCATTCTCGACTGTCACTCTCTTTTCCAAATCGCGCTCGGCGCTTGTACATGGGGTATAAGCTACCACGTACGCCCCTTTGCGCTCACGACGGTCATCCTCTGTTGCTCCATCACATGCAACATCACAGGCGGCGTGCTGATCTCCATCGGCGACAGAATCACGCGTAAAAAGGACGTCGTCGAACGCATGGCACGCCAAGGTCTGACGGGTGAAGCGATGAAGAAAGTCGAAAAGCGCAAGATGAGGGAAGTTGAGGAGCAGACGCGGAAATCGATGGATATCACAAGGCCGTATCCTGATACGTGATTTTCTTGCCGCCTGATATATATTAGTGCTACATTTTACAACGGTTTTTGTACTTCAACTTTATTTTTTTGATCTTGTTGAATTCTTGTCGTTTTGGTTCTGCCGTTCAGAGACTCGTGCTTGTCTCAAAGATACCCATGATGAATACATTTCTTTGTTTCGCTTCTTGAAGCTGATTATATACCTAAGTATCATTTAGCATTGTATCTCTTCGTAACACGCGATTCTCAAGATAGTAGGACAGAAGGACTATAAAAGACAGAGTGAGATATATATTCCACTTCTGTTGAATAACCTAAACTGGGAAATCATAAAATACTTTTATCTGACCTGAACTCCCGAAAGAGATTCTGGTGGAACCAATAAGTCGATACATCAAGTCGTAAGGTGCAATAAGCCTAAAAAATAGAGAAGCTAAATGCATGAATCAAGCAGCATCCTCGTCATTCCCACTTGACTGATTTCTTTCGTCCGGGCTTCCTGATGGTCCCTGTTCATCGCCTTGTTGCAAAGTTGGTGTCGTGACAGGACTTTCCATAGCAGCCGCAGAAGAAGAATCGGCCGCATTTCTCCTCGTTTTGGCGCCTTCTTTCAATTTCTCCCATCTGTCGCGATACCTGCTCAGAACAGACTTGAGCTTTTCATTCTCGCGAACGACTCTGTCTCGTTCCTTCTCAGAGCGTTGAATGAGCTCTTCAAGCTCCCTGATGCGCTTTTCATGGTTTTCTACGGTTGACGACATATCATTCGTCGAGTGCGCCACGGGCGGTGGCATTGCTGATGATGCTGTCGGAGACGAAGTGTTCTGGTGTTGGTGCATCGCTTTCAAAGACTGCTGAAGAGCCATGGAGGACGATTGAGCGTTCACTTCCCACATGTGAAGACGCTTGGAAAGTTGGTCAGACAATTGCTTCAGGGCTTCATTTTCTAAGCGCAACTCTTCCATTGTCTTGGTGCTTTTCTCTGAAGCTCCACGTGCCAATCTCGTTCGGCTGTTGGACAAAGCTTGTCGCAGCTCTGGTGAGGACGGAGTTTCTCTTGCATCTACAAAGTCTTCGTCTCCATCATCCACACTGCCCCCTCTAGTCTCTTTTTCTGCACGAGACAGAATACCAGCATAGGAAACAGTGCCGCCCGTTGTAGGCACCACATAGAAAGACTCTGCGCCGCTGCTAGGCATACCTCCGTTTGCTTCTCGTACAGCCCTCAAAGCGGCACGCGAGAACAGGCTGTTGATATCTGGCTCAGCAGATGTAGATGGACGTTGCGAGGTTGCATTTTGACGGTCAATCTTCGTTTCCGCGGGTGACTTTTGTTTGGCGGGATCAGAAGCATCAGTGCCCAGGGGCAGACCCGCGAATGCTAAAGGTGCAGAAAGCTTGGAAATCAAACCCTCAAAGCTCGAGTAAAACTTTTGAAATGTTTCGTCTGTCGTGGAAAAACGTCCCCGATTCTGTTCCGGTTCGTGCGCGTCGGCAGGGACAACCTGTCGTGATGTGATCTCAGTCGGGCTGATAGACGGCGATGCCCATGATTGTCTAGGCGCGCTTGGAAATTTGCCTGCTCGTTCGCGTAGCCTTCCTTCACTCGTTTTGGTTCGGGATGGCGAATCCGACAATTGACCTCCAGCAGGCTGAGCAGAAAGAGTTGGCGAAGCGGGAGAAGCTCGTCGAGGATATGCGGGTATACCACGGGCAGAGGCTAGGTTGCTGGCGATGGAGGAGGTGTCTCGCTGTAATTGGCGATGGTGCCCAGGAAGCCTCGGAGGCTGCTGTAGCAAGTCATTCGTAGCTGCAGATATTGAAGTGCTTATTGGATTGGCCTTGGACGGGGCAGAAGAATCGACCTGAGGCTCCTTGGTACGAGACTGTACAGGAGCTGCTGTGGATGGTTCCGGCGATGAGACACCAGCGGGATGTTCGTGTTGGGACCGCAGAAGTATAGCGAGTCTTTTGTGTTCTTCTTCGAGCAGTTTAAGAGTTCGTAAGGCCTGCCAATCTCGGTCATCAGTTCCAAGGCCCTCTCCTAGCGTATAAAGTGCTTTGACTTGACACATACATAAGCGTCCAAGCAGTGTTGAGACGCAGTTGCGAATTCACCCGCTGCCAAATCATGTTCCTCACTCGCAGCAACTGGATTCGACTTTCGAGTCTCAAACATAGCATTTCGTGCATGAGTATGCGCCTAGTATTGTTCTCGCATTAGTTTATAAGGCTAGGAGCGAGCATGGACTTGGACATACCAGCGTCAACGGCACACTCTCCATAATGAAGGGATCGTAGAATTCGTGTTCTTCACGATTTGTTCAGACCATCAGGAGTTATAGGTATATACTATGTAGTAATAGACCGTAGTCGATCACTTCGACGTCGCGATGCAAATGGAGGTAGTTACATCGAGAGTGTGCGGGGAGCTTCGGCGATGTCACCGCTGCGGGTACTGGACAGCCCAGCAACTCGACCGTACCTATCTATGAGTCAAGAAAGTGAAGGTGAGAAAGGACTGAAATTAAAGCAGCCCAGGTGTATTTCCAAGCGACGTGAACAATGGGGGAAAGAACAAGATGCAAGTTCGACAATAATAAACGGCAAGAGGCATGTGACATCTTGCAGCTTCCTAAAATCTCAGGTGTCAACATGTACAACGATGGAAGGTGGCCAATCACGCTGCTTCCAGAGTCTTTCTCTCTCTCCGCACCTTCCCAGCTTGGTTCCCAGTTTCACCTTCCCCTAATCGGAACTCGATCTAAGTCGCTCCTTCCAACCTGACCTTCATCGGCCAGCTTCCTTCCATCGTTGCAGACTTGTACTCCTCGATAGCCTCACATTCCATGCAATGCTCGTCTAGCTCTTCTGCTCCATACAAAGCTTGGTCTCAACGTCTCGCTCTGAGTCGCTCATCAAAGGGTGGATTTTAGCAGCCTAGCCTAAACCACAACCTCACTAGCTCCAAGTCAGCCCCAGTCTTTAGCGCGAAAGGGCCAAAGCTGACGGCCAAGTCCAGTCCAGACGACGGACGTTGTCGTCACCCCAGTTTGCTCGCCCGCCTCACGTACGACGTCGCCGAATGCCTTGAAACAGACACTCATTTACATTTCGTTCCAACCACAATCTATACTTTCGCTAATCTGTCTTTCTCTCTCTCGACCGGCTTCGGACACCACTTATCGATCGAATCTATCGCGGTCGACTCAATACGGCGGGGAAAATGCTCCAACACTGATATCCAAGCTCTCGACAACGTACGCACAACCAAAATTGTTCAAGTATTGGGTCATAATCCGATCCAGTACACGGATACTGTGTTATTGGTGGCCGACTGTTAATATTTGTTTCCGTATCTCGTCGCAACTCGAGCATCGCTCGCGACCAGATCATGGACGGCGCCCAGGATTCTTCACCCCAACCGTCTGGCATCAAGAAGGTGTTTTCGAGGCAGAGCCGACATGAACCAGAAAGTAATGCAACCTCTATTCGGAGCAATACACGTTCATCAATCGATTCGACCCCGGAGAAGCGCCCATCCACAGGCGGAGAACTAGGACAAGAAGACTCTTCTAGTCGCTTTGCCAAGTTGATGGGCAATCGGAGAAAGAAGAAGAATGATAAAAAAGCAGGTTCAATTGCGTCTGCCGACTCCATAATCGAGCCCAGCCCAAACAACGGCGCTGCCATGTCATTGCGGAACGAAACCTCTGTTTCGGGATCATCGCCGAACAACAGCACTCTTGCTCTAGATCAGTCTACGGCTAGCGTCAATCTTTTAACTGATGACTCCGAACCAGACCAGTAAGTACTTTTATAAGCACCAAGGAGGCCATTTTACTAAAGGAAAATCATCTAGAACGCCGCCGCTTCTCTCACGCGATTCTCACGCAGGATATCTGACTGCATCTTCGCCCCTGATAACGACGACAGCGGTCGATGATCACAACGATGAGCCGAAAGAGGCCTCGCCGATACACTCTGCATCGTCATCAAGACGACACAGCATCTCTGTTCCACAAGCATCATCAGCCTTCCTCGGCACAACCATATCCGGACCTGATCCAGACATCGCCAAGAGAAGGAGCGTCTCTCCCGCAAGGCGATTGAAAGCCGCATTGAAACCATCTCAAGGCAAGAAGAGTCCTAGTGTTAGTCCAGATCGAGAATCTTCACAATCTATCGGAAGCCAAGGAAAGAGAAGTCAAACTGTGCTGGGAGGACTGAGCCGAAGTAGCAGTCTTTCGGAGAAGCGATTCTCGAAGAGATCAGCCAGTCCGCCGCCGCCTTTACCGAAATCTATCTCGACAAACTCCATTGAAACGAGTACGCCCCAGGTGGGCGATTCGGTAGATCCCTTAAAGACACCCCTGACCACGGATTCTTTGGGAGTTGTCACGACAGTGACTCCACCAACGCCTACTACTGGTTCCGGGGAATTCTCTCCTCATCTCACCCAATCACCTGAGAACGTGAAGTCTGACAATGCGGACTTTCCTCCAGGAACGGTTGTGAGCCCTTCAGGCCACATGATTTCACACCGTCGAGTGCGCTCCGCAGGCACTGTCACTC
This sequence comes from Talaromyces thailandensis, assembly GCA_019828575.1. NCBI lineage: Eukaryota > Fungi > Ascomycota > Eurotiomycetes > Eurotiales > Trichocomaceae > Talaromyces > Talaromyces thailandensis. The sequence continues at coordinate 30,534 of JACVQZ010000165.1, forward strand.
ATTCTCCAAGCAAATTATCACAGATTACATCCTTGTCGCCTATGGCTGAGGAGCCCCGCGGAACGAACTCACGGTCCCCCTCTGGCGCTCAGAGCGGATTCTTCTCTTCAGTCTTCTCAGCAGCTCAAAACGCAGCTTCCACCATAAGTAATAGTCTTGGAGCTCAAAACAAGAATCGCACCACAAGTCAATCGGTTGATCTGGGCAAAAGTTCAAACGATTCCACCAATGAATCGTCGGAAGATCAAACTGAGGCAACCAGGCATGCTGTGGGTGAGGGTGTCAAGCAGGAGAAACAAAAGGAACTTGCCATAAGTACCCTTGGAAGCGGTGACTTGGATTTCAGTCATCTTGATATGGATTTTGCCGCAGGTGGTATCGTCACAACAAAAGATGGAGTTGTGATCACCCAGCCTGACCTTCCTGCGGAATCACGCGCATCTGCCATCGCAGCAAAGAGAGATCAGATGTCAGCACGCCTCGAAGACTCAAGAGCAGCTAGAGCTGTATCGATGGCATATGAGAAATCATCAGATCCCCCGTCGACTACAGTAGCTTCTACCTCTGATGAAGCCAGCGATGTCAAAGTCAAACCGAGCTCCATGCCATTTGAAGGAGGCGGAGAACAGACCCCTCCAGGAGGAAGCATATTTGACGGCGATACCGGTGGCAGTATAAAACGTACTGGAAGCGTACGTAGTCGGTTGGCTCGACGCCATCGTGGCTCTTCGGGCGCCACAGGTTCAACGATCGGTGCTATTGGCCTTACTGTAGGGTCATTAGGTCTGCCTAACGGCAACTCAAGCGTGCCGCGGTTGACTGGATTTGCTGTTGCAAGCAAGAAGCGCAATCGCGACTATCATCAACTCTTCCGCAGTGTGCCAGAAGATGATTTCTTGATCGAAGATTATAGCTGCGCTCTGCAGCGAGACATCATTCTTGCCGGCCGAGTTTATATTTCAGAAGGACATATTTGTTTTTCCAGCAATATTCTCGGATGGGTAACTACACTTGTCATAAGCTTTGATGAGATTGTAGCAATCGAGAAAGAAAATACTGCCATGGTGATTCCAAATGCCATTGCTATTCAGACTTTACATGCTAGACACACATTTCGCAGTTTACTCAGCCGTGAAGCGACATATGATCTCATGGTTAACATCTGGAAGATTAACCATCCCTCGCTGCGAAGCTACCTTAACGGCATGCGAATCGATGACGGACTCGGTGACAAGACTGAGAAGGCGAATGAAAGCGATGCTGCCAGTGAAGTAGCCGATGAGGATGAGATCTACGATGAAGACGAGGACAATGATGGTGATAGTTTGCTTGATGGCGGTGATGAAAGTGTCAATGGCAGTGAGTCTGTTGCGCCTGCGAAACTAATCAGTCGGGAGACCACAGGTTTGACTAGTCAAGCGACCGAATCGACTGTCGCATTATCAACGGCCGATGGGAAAGCAAACGATAAAAGTGCAACAAATTCTAGTGATGCAAATGGCTTCCCTGGTCCGGCTACTCATTCCCCTACAGAGTACAACGACCCAGCCGGTCGATATGAGAAACTCATAAAAGAGGATGTCATTCCGGCCCCTCTTGGAAAGGTGTACAATCTGATGCTTGGGTCGGCATCAGGTGCCTTTCTGACTAAGTTCCTGATCGAAGATGAGAAGAGCATGGAACTACAGTTTGAAGATAAAAAGGGGTTGACTGAGTCTAATAAGACTCGGCAATATTCATATATCAAACCGTTATACGGGGCTATTGGACCGAAACAAACAAAATGCATTAGTACTGAACAACTGGATGTGCTCGACCTGGAAAAGGCAGTCCTTGCGACACTTACCACCCAGACGCCTGACGTTCCCAGCGGAAATGTATTTTGTGTCAAGACCAAGTACCTGTTGACGTGGGCTGCGAATAATCAAACCAAATTCCTCATGACTTGCACCATTGAATGGTCTGGCAAGAGTTGGTTGAAAGGTAAGATTGACTCATGCTGTCATTGACATAAGAGATGGGCTAACGTGATTATCAGGGCCTATTGAGAAAGGTGCCATTGATGGACAAACGACTTACGGAAATGATCTCCTGAAAGCCTTGAAGACGGCAGTCGCAGCTCGGGCCGGTACACCCAAAGGTGGCAAGACGTCAAAAAGTCGCAGGAAGCAGTCGTCAGCTGGAGCTACAAAATCTGCCGCTGCAGCCGCTGCTGCAAGTGCTGCTCTGGATGCGAATAAGCGAGATTCCCAAGGTTGGGGCATTTTCGAGCCTGTTCACGGTATTCTCGGCCCCGTCTTTGGCATCTTTAAACCGCTCTGGAGTGCTCCCGTTGCTATTGCGGTAATTGCCTTTTTGCTGTTCACACTCTATACAAGAGGGACGAGCTCCTCATCGTCAGCTTCTTCCGACCTAAATTTCCTCCGACACGCGTCATCACAACGCCTGGCGGCGTATGAGGAGATATGGCGAGCTGAGGAGAACGAGCTCTGGAGATGGCTAGAGGACAGGGTTGGCATGGAAGGCATCAATTTTCCAAACAACAACAGAAATCACAACGCGGATACAAAAGCGCGTAGGCGGAACCTAAAACGCCACGGTCAATCTCTGACCTCCAAGATTGACGAAGAACAGATATCTCAGCGTGAGATGAATTATGCCATTCAGGTTGTCCGTGACCGTCTCGACAGGCTCGAGGAGATTGTCAGCACCCATGACGATCAAAACCGCGCTTCCGAGGCTTGAAGGTGGAAAGCCATCTAACAATTGTAAATACAGTGTGCATTGTTTTCCTTGATGTTTCTCAATTTCTTTTCTTTTTCATACAACTGCGGTCCGTGGCCGGAGCCTTACTGTCCCTATGCTTTTTTCTTTGTTGATATTTATGTTCGGTGTAAGGAGTCAGCGTTGCAAAAGTCTCGCATTCGAGCAATGCCCGTTTCCACTTTTATGGGGAGCTCGCTGTCATACACTCTGTATCTAGACGTGTTGCATTCATGTCTCTGGAAACTTTCTGAGCGAAGATGTCTGTACACTTTCTGTTAGTACCTCACACTCCCTCCCATGTCAACTAGCGTGGTCATTTCTTTTTTCACCTTCCGGTTTGCCTTCTAAGGGCTATGTATAGCATCTTCACAATTTAACAATTCGCATTTCAATGTCTGGAACAGTATATGGTAGCTGCTAGAGATTTCATGATACGTAGAAGGTCGCATTGCCCCTGATATCCTGAGAACTACTTCCGACCAGAACATGGAATGCACCAGGCTCCACCACATACTGCATCTTGACATTCCAAAGTCCCAAATCACTCACGTCCAACGAGATCTTCACAGTCTTTTTCTCACCAGCCCCGAAAACAACTTTATCGAAGCCCTTCAGTTGTTTGTTGGGGACAACGACTGACGCATACTCATCCACCACATATACCTGAACAACCTCAGTGGCATTGCGGGAGGCATCCTCGTTCGTAACATCGACGCTCACCGTAACGGTATCCGTAGCAGTCACATTGGTCTTATCGAGTTTCACAGTCCCGTAGTTGAAGGTCGAGTAACTCTTACCATACCCAAACTCGTACCACGGCAAAGGTGATCCAATAACATACTGATGTCCAAAGACAATAGTATCATTCTCCGTGACGAACCCAGAATCGCCAATTGATCGACCAGAGTTCAAATAATCGTAGTATATAGGCAAAGAACCCACGGAGCGCGGGAAACTGACCGAAAGTTTTCCAGAAGGGTTGTAGTCGCCGAATAGAACGTCAGCGAGCGCATTGCCACCTTGCTCGGATGGATAAAACTGTTGGACGAGAGCGGCTGTGGAGTTTGAGATCCAGGTCTCGGTGACGGGTTTGCCGGTGGAGAAGACGACGACGGTTGGCACGCCGGTGTCTGCGATTGCTTTGACGAGGGGGGCTTGGGCGCCGACGAGGCTGAGATCGTTGAGGTCAACGTGTTCGCCGGTTCTGCTTGTTGTTAGAAGGCGTTTGAAGGGGGGGGGGGGGGGGGGGGGGGGNNCCCCCCCCCCCCCCCCCCCCCCCCCCCCCCCCTGTTTGTCACTTACGTTGCGTTGAGTCCCTGCCACAACTCTTGTTGATCTCTAGACCAGGTGCCGACCACGACAACAGCAACATCTGACTTCTTGGCTGCTTCAATCGCTTCATCAAACCCGGACTGATCGTTGCTCCAACGCTCGCAGCCTTGTGCGTAGTTGATAGTGGCTTTGTCACCGACTGCGGCCTTGATCCCATCTAGAGGTGTGACGCCCCTGTATTGGCTTTGGTAGACGACGTAATCTCCATACTGGACAAGATTAGCTTGATTGTAGTTCGAAATGGGAAAGGGAAGCATACATTCATATATCCGTGGGCCATAGGGCCAATCACCGCGATACTACCGCTCTTCTTCAGAGGAAGGGTGTTATTGTGATTCTCAAGCAACACGATCGATTCCCGGTCTAGATCTCGCGCAAGTTGCACATTTTCGGGGGTGTGGATGAGATCCTTCCATTTATGGGAGGGAGCACCTGGGTATGGAGTCTCGAAAAGCCCCATCTCAAATTTGGCGCGGAGAAGTCGCGAGACTGCTGTATCCACAATGGAGGAATTGAGTTTGCCAGATGCAACTAGTTGGGGGATTGTCTTGAAGTTACTGCCAAGTGAAAGGTTTGTATGTGAGTAGTCATTCAGTCGTGAAGGGCACCAGTAAAGAGCTTACAAGGAACCTCCTCCCATTTCCACATCGTTACCGGCGGGGAGCACAGCCAATGTAATGGCTTCGGAGTCAATTGGTGAGGCTTGACATAGTTTAAATGCATTGCATAGCCTGTCAGTTGCTCCAGCATCGCTAGTGACCCAGTAATTGTATCCCCATTCGTCTCGAAGCAGAGTCGTGAGCATCTGATAATCGGCAACCGCGGGAATGCCGTCGTAACTATGCATTATCGTCAGATGCAACGTAGAAACCTCTTGTCAGAGAGACCTCTCACCTATGGTAGGCACTCATGATACTCCATGCGCCTGCATCAATGATTGCCCTCTTATAAGGAGGTGCCCATCTGTTATCCGTCAGTACTCATATCTTCACAACTACAAAATATGGATGGAAAGCTAACGTTGTTCTCAACTCTCTCTGTCCACCATGCACTGGACCCGTGTTCAATCCTTGCTCCGGATTGCTATAAGCCATGTAATGCTTGACCGTGGCAGAGACATTTTGACTCTGTAGTCCCTTGACATAGCTGTATGCGACTTCTCCTGCAAGATAGGGGTCTTCGGAGTTTGTCTCTTCGACCTATGCATCCATTTATCAGCCAATGAATCCGGTGCTCTGTTTCGACGTCTCAACGTACTCGACCGTAACGTAATTCCCTGGCCAGATCCGCAAGAGGCGCAAAAAGTTGTGTTACACCCAAAGCACGAGCTTCTTGACCGATGATCTGTCCCATTTTTTGCACCAACTAGATATTAAGTTAGTCTTCGGAAGGCTCCCCGCGTCATATTCTTGTGTCGACTTTCTTACATCTCTATTCCAAGATGATCCATAGCCAATTGGCGAGTTGAAGATAGTAGCATTCCCTATCAAGAACCCATGAATACCTTCAGTCTGAACCAATGCTGGAATACCAAGTGTTGTGTTGTGAATCAGGTAATCTTGGCCTTTTTGGATGTTCGAGGTGAGCATTTCCCATGAGATTGGGTATCCAACTATATGCAGCACACTTTCATCAGTAGTTGAACTTGGGCGAGATGGAAATGAATTAAAAGTGAGGATTACCATAAAATGACCCCGCTTTCTCCTCCATGTTAGCTATAAGACCGCTCGAATTGAATGCGCCGGTGGTCTGATTCATCCAATTTGTAATATCGCCTTCGTTCGATTAGAATCGTCCTCATTCGATTGTAATTGATTTTTGTCCCTACGTACCCTGCATCAATTGAGCCATCTTATCTTCAATTGTCATTCTTCCAAGCAAATCCGCCACGCGCTGTTCCACTGGAAGATGAGGGTTTTTGTACGGGGGGTGGGAATTCGCCCATGTCGTCCCCAGCGTCAAAAGGACGCATAGCGATGCTTGTCTAATGGTAGGCATCTTGGCCGTTCTCCCTGTCAATTCAGCTGGCTGTTCGAAAAGACTGGCCAATGCTTGTCCAGATCAAAACGAATCAGTACCACGTCCATCGCGGGCATTCTCATTAATATAAACAAATTGCAAAAAGCGGAGACTCAAAATTTCAACAAGCTCTTCGTACAGCAAGCTCTGCTTGAATAAACATTCCAGAGCTGCAGGTATTATTGTAGCTCGGTAAAACCGGGGCCGATTAGGGCTATTTTCGTGCCACTTTCCCAAACGGGAAATTTTCCAGCATAGACGCATAGACTGGTAACGCGCGCGCTGCGCCGGCGCGCCCGTGGCCTGAATGGGAACAGTGGAACATCCTCACTTTCCCTCCGCTTGGTCAGCACAAGATATTATCTAATATAATAAATAAGCTGATTGGTAGAAATTATAAGATAAAAATATAACGCTATATAATCTTAGGCCAATTAGAGATATATATTGAAGGCACTTTACCTATTCTGGCTTAGTGGTGCGCAGGAGCTAGTCCTATAAGGGTATAGCACTAATAAATTATAGCTTACAATTAATATGCTCACAATCCAGCTTATAATCCAGCTCACGATCAAGCTCGCTGACGAGCTCAGGATCCAGCTTACTAATAAGCTCGCGATCCAGCTCGCTGACGAGCTCATGATCTAGCTCATGATCCAGCTCATGATCCAGCTCGCTGAC